>QLON01000973.1:0-36649 GCA_003313675.1 Termitomyces heimii
CCCCTAATTATCAGCAGGGATATGGACAGCAACAACAGCAGCAGCAGCAACCGTTTCAGAATCACAATTCAAATCAAGATGCATCGAATTCTAATTCGGGATGGGGGGGACGGGGGAGGGGGAGGGGACGGGGGCGGGGCCGAGGCAGGGGTGATTACGGGCATAGAGACAATACAAGACGACTACCTTGCACTTTTTTCGCGGCAGGAAGGCGAGCGAATCTTACAGTGATTTCCAAAACAAGGGCGACTGATTGATTGCCTTCTGAAATTAACAGATGCAAATACGGGGAACAATGTGACTTTTCGCATGAGGCATCTTACTCCTAAAGGGGGGGGCGTGTTTACGTTAACGCTGTACATACTAGGGCTGAGGGGAGAAAAGTGCATTGGGTGGTGTGATCTAGCATTTTATCCTACATTTATTTTCTTTTTTCTTTTTCTTTTCTCTCCTTCTCTGGCATGAGATTGGGCTTGCATGAGTACATTCATTGACACGATTATACAGCAGCATTGCAGATAATTTACCGATTCACCGTTTCTCTAGAAAGAAATATTGAACCACATTGGGGTCTGACTCGTAGATTGATAGACTTTTCTGGCATTAGGACGCCGGCATTCTCTCTCTCTCTATATATATATATATAGTATGTTTATTGACACGCAGAGCGCAATGGTCACCCGTGCACGGTACGTTTGCGTCACCCCGTCACCGTCACCGTCACCGTGCCTGTCAAGAAGGGCCGTGCCTTGTCGCTACATACATACTATGATAAGCATTGAAAGTGTGCAAGCGAATAGAACTGTAAGGGTACCTGCCACGAGGAACGATGCCAAAAAAATCCATTGATTTCGCGGCTGCTTGTATCTTGCTTGTAATCGCCACACGACAACACTGCTGATGCTGATACCGGAAAGTGTTTCCAATGGGGAAAAAAAAAACTGTAAAAGAAAACATGTCATGCCATTTCTACTGTACTGTCTCTTAATGGAAAAAAAAGTCACCTTTCCTTTGTTCAAAGACTTTTTTCCAATGAAAAAAAAAAAATACCTTCGAGTGCTGCCTCCTTGGCCACTCGTATCAGTCCCAAGCATAACAATCAGCCAGTAGAAGATTCTGCTTCAAATGAAAAGTATCAAGTTAATATATAAAACACTGCTGGCAGCTGATACTTTTTTTTCCTTTCGCCTGGCAGCAGTGTTTAAACAGACCCATTTACTAAAGTCAAAACCATTTCAGCATGGTTGTTTACCTCCTTCATCTTTATCTTGTCATATTCATATTCGCACGTAATAATTAACCATCAGTCATTCGTCGCTGGGATATATAAATATAGATATATGTACAAAAAAAAAATGATGTAAATCAGACAAGTACAAGAAACAAAACAAGAAAAAAAAAAAACATGATGGTGTGTGTTGCTAAGATACTAATACTCTGGCGGGGGGGAGGGCAAGTCAAATAACATGAAAAACATGGTAGATTACAAGAATATTTTTTTTTCTAAAAAAACGCGATAGAGTGGTAGATCGGAGAGGGGAGGGTGGTAGACGAGAGAGGACACACAAAAAAAAAAAAAAGAAAGAAAGAAAGAAACAACAAGAACAAGAAAAAAAAAAAAAAAAAGAGAAAGAAAAAAGAAAACACACAAACAGCAATCACCACCTACCACCTACCCCGCAGCCCCAGCCCCATTCCCAGCGGCACCAACACCGACACCAACACCAACACCAACACCAGGAGCAGTAGTCCTACGCCTTCTCGTCCTCTTAGGCTGCTGCTGCGCCTCTCCCACACCCGTCGGCGACGCCGTCTCGCTCCCCTGTTTCCGCTTCAACGGCGCACTCGCCATCGCAGGCGTGTTCGTACCGCCCGTTCCTGTCCCCGTGCTCGTCCCCGCGCTCCCCGGCCCCGGCCCCGGCCCCGCACCCGCTCCCGTGCCTGTCCCAACACCCACGGTGCCCCCCGGCGACGCCGCGCCCACGCCCATAACCCCGCCCACGCTCGTGCCAGTGCTCGCAGTCATAGTCGACGACGTGCCCGCTGTGACGGTGCTGCTCGACGAGCCAGAAACTGAAGACGAAGAGGACGACGCGCCTGGCGTCTGTTGTTGCTGCTGTTGTTGTTGTTGGGGGATCGTCTTGTGCTGCTTCTGTGGGGAACTATGCGCGGACAGCGGGGCGTTGTTCGGCGAAGCCGTCGGCCCCGTAGGCGTCGTCGCATGCGGGTGCGTATGCGTATGCGGGTGTCCTCCCATCCCATGCGGATGCGGGTGCGGGTGCGGGTGGGAATGGGGATGTCCTCCCATCCCATGTGCGAGCGGGTGTCCCATCCCATGCGCGTGTGCGTGGAGGTGCGAGGGGTTAGTAACGGACGGCGGCGCGCTCGAGTACAGCGTCGTAGCAGAGAACCCCGTCCCCTGCATCGGCATCGGCATACCCGCCCCGAACGCGTGAGAGGGTGGACCGCCCATCATCATCGACGGCGGGGCGCCGTTACCGCTTACAAACGCCAGCGGCTGCATCTCGCGTAAATGTGCGGCAAATTTGGTCAGCGCGTCTACGCGCGTCGCGTCGCGTCCGGTCAGCATTGTGTCAAGTTCCTCTTTACGCATTGGTCACTCACCCATCGGTCCGAGATTCTTCTCCGTCGAGAAAGAGATCAAATCAGTCATGGCAGACACGCTCTCTGCGAGCTCGAGGCACCGCATCGTCGCCTGCGGGACTCCAAACGCGTTGACTGGCTCGCCGGGTATCGACGCCATCTCGATCGTCACACGCGGCTCTTCCCATCGCTTGTCGTCGTCCTCGAGCTGGACGCGCACCGGCGGGCCGCCTCCACCGGCACCGACACTGATACCGACACTGGGAGTGGTTACAGGGGTCGAGCCAGGCATCGCAGGGGACCCGACGGAGCCACGCGCGCCCTGGATGGAGTCGAGGGCGACGTACTTGTCGTGCCAGTTGGCGTTAAACTCAAAGTTTTCAAACTTGAGCGCGACGTTGGGGACTTGCTGGTTCTGGGCGGATGCTGGGGCGCCGGCGGCAGGAGGGGTCGGGGCGCGTGCGCCCGGGGGGATGGCGGTGACGACTATGTGGGCGGTGAGGGGCCCGCGGAGTGTGACAGTGTAGCCGTTGGTGTACTTGTATGTCCATATAGCGTTGATGCATTCAATCATGGAGTGGCCGGGGCTGTAGATGCGCTCGCGGACGCCGTCGAGGGAGAGGGTCATGGATTTGACGCCAGATTGGGTGGTGACGAGGAAGAAGCGCGGGAGGATGGGGACGCCGATTTCTGCGGGGTGTTAGTGAGTGACGAAGAAGGGAGAGAGTGCTGACCGAATGGCTTGGCCTCGTTGCGCTGGTTGTCTTTCCATAGAGTGAATTTCATGATGGCATTGGGGGTAAAATACTCTTTGACGAGGTCGCTCCACCAGGAGAGCTGGAGTTTTTGCTGGGGAGGGTGAGTTTGGGAGGGGAGAAAAAAAGGGAAGACGGACTGCTTTTTCTGTCGCTAGGACGGAGCTAAACTGCAATAGACGTATGACGCCTTGTCCGTGGCCAACGACAGACAATCTAGAGCGAGGTGAGGGCAAGAAGAGGAAAGAGTGGGTGAAGGGGCGTACGGAGGCGGGCGGGGGACAGCGGAATTTGAAGGGGGTGTCTCTGTTGGAGGGGGCTGGGCCTGTGGGGGGGGGCGAGCGGGGACTTGTGCTGGTGGGGGACGGACTGGGTGTGGGACGGAGCGGGGGCGCTGTGGCTGGGACTGTGGACGTTGAACGGGTGCGGGTGCGGGTGTTGTTGCAGGGTCTGCGGGGCGAGAAGGGGGGCGTTGATTTATATCAAATGGAGGGAAGGGAGGAGGGGCGGCGCTGTTGTTCATCTGCTCGTACTGCTGGGCGGGAGTGAGCTGGAAGGCAGAGCGAGGATTGGGTGGTGCAGTAGCAGGGGGCGGGGACGAGACAAAAGGGGAGAATTGGGGATTATTCTGATAGGACATGAGCATGGCAGAGTCATCAGGAGCAGGTGGGGAACGGGGAGACGGGTGTTGGACTTGGCTGGCAAAGGCTGGAATAGACGGTGGCTGTGGGAGACTGTTCATAAGCTGAGGTGGCGGGCGTGCCGAGGGCGGGGGCCCGGGGATCATTCGTGCGTGGGGCATCGTGCGCATCGGCGGCGGCATACCGACAGGAGGCGCTGGTCCCGCGGGCTGCGACGCCACGCGGCGTACGAGGTTATGCGGCATCGCGATGGCCGCCGGTCCTGGGCCACCACTCGCCGTCATGGCCGGTGCTGCTTGGTTAGGCCGCATCTGCATAGGCCGTGCCTGCTGCCCTCCCTGCATCCCCAGCGGGTACCGCTGCTGCCCCAGCCCAAGATGCCCACCTCCCATCGTCTGCGGCGGTCCCTGCTGCATAAACGGACTCAGCATTCCTGCCTGGGGTACTCCTGGCCGCACGTTCCCGTTCATCGTCCACGACACCGACGACGACGACGAGGTTCAAGTCCGACACGTGGACGTCCCAATGGGGTAACTCTATATTCTTTTTTTTTTTTTCCCAATCCCCATGGTCCGCAAGCTCAAGCACCACGAGCACAAGCTCCTCAAGCACGTCGACTTTCTCAACGTGCGTTACCTCTCTCCTCTTCACCCGCTCTCACTCACCCTTCCCTCCAGTGGAAACAAGATGCCGGTCTCCGCGAGATCAGAGTCATGCGCAGGTACCACATCCAGGACCGCGAGGACTACCGCAAGTAAGCTGTCTCCATCCTCATCTCCCCCCCAGCTCACCCTTAGCAGGTACAACCGCCTCTGCGGCGCCCTCCGTTCCTTGACCCACCGCGTCTCCCTCCTCCCCCCACACGACCCCTTCCGCCACCGCATGCAGCGCCACATCCTCTCCAAACTCTACGACATCGGCGTTCTCAACGCCGCCGCAAAGCTCAGCGACATCGAAAACAAGCTCACAGTCGCCGCGTTTTGCCGCCGCAGGCTCGCCGTCCTCATGTGCATGCAAAACATGGCACAGTCCGTCAGCGCCGTGCGTCCCAGCGTAATGCGTATGCGTATCCCCCCTACTGCCCTCTAACACCCCACCACAGGCCGTGAAATTCATCGAGCAGGGACACGTGCGCGTCGGCCCGGACACTATTACTGACCCCGCGTATCTCGTAACGAGGTACGCAAATCTTCCCGTCGTAATGATGGTTTGACTACCTACCCATCCAGACACATGCAGGACTTTGTCACTTGGGTAGACACATCCAAACTCAAGCGTACCATTCTCGCGTACAACGACCAGGTGCGCTCCTTTTTCCACGATTCCGACGACTCACTCATCCCTGCTCTAGCTCGACGACTTTGACCTTTTGTAGTAGACTTTGTATATTAATGACTAATAAGACGTCAGCGTCTTTCAGTAATGAACATCCATGTTACTCTTCTTTCGTTCGAGGTGATAGATTATTATCAAGTCAGTCATACGAAACATAAACTTAGTACATGATTACACAGGTGTTTTAAATATGTGTACACGCAGGCGGTTTACAATGATCTAGATCAATAGTACATGATTAAACAGGTGTTTTAAATAAATTGTCGATGATATACACTTAATTCGTCCTTGATGAGGGGGGCGAATTCGAGTGAGGTGGGTGTGTATAGGTGTTGTTTCGGTTTAGGCGTGACGATGCGTGAGAAATGAGTTTATTTCTGAGTCCGGTGAGTTCTCGAGCCGACCTCCTGGAAGAGAGAGGCCAAAACTCAAGCCAATGCAGTGAATCCACAAAGAGCTGAAGGTTTAAAAGGGGAGACTTGTAAGTGGGCCAAATGAAGGAGGAAGGAAAAGTGGAGAATTCTGTTTGGGTCATTCTCTAGATAGAGCTTGTAGGCATCACTACACCATCTACCCAGGAGTTGTATTTCATAGTCAGAGTAGCTGGCAGCTGCAGCCTCTAAGGCTGCTCCCTGGCAGAAACTATGACCTGTGAAGAGACTGGGATTGAACCCTATGAAGGTAAGGGCCTTGCAGATGCTCTTAATGAAAAAGTCATAAGAGAAGGGCTTGCCATCAGATTGCTTAAATAGGGGTGCATCCACCACATGTGGGAGCTCATTGAATAGGGCTTTAAGGGCAGAAATTGGACAGGTGGGTAAGTTGGGGGCTGTGGATATGGTAATGGTGATGCCATGGCAGAAGGGATCTGTCTTGGAGGCTGGCAAGGTGATCTAAGCATGTGTGGCATGGTTGAAGTTGGGGAGGAAGGTGATGCTGCTTCTAGAGAGGTTGAGGCTAGTGCTGTACTTACCACTCTTGCCTGTGGTAAATTCCTCACTATGAAGTAAGCCTAAGTAGGCAAGGCAGCATGTGGCATAAATGGTGGTGTGCCCTGACAGATGCCAGGTTTGAGCTGGGTGAGGAGGGCAGTGAGGATGAGAAGAGTAATGGGCTGGATGAGTTTATGGTCCCTCTTGCTATGGTATCATTTGATGTCACAGATGAGGCATTGGACTAACAGTGCCTCAACAGCATCAAAGGGGAGGCTGGCATTGGTGTAGAGAAACCTAATGGCCATGAGATATGCTTTGATTGTTTTGGGTTGGATGCATCTGCTGAGGCTTGTGATCCAGGAAAGGATGGCTGGTTGTGAGGTGAGGATGATAAATCCATTGGCATTGTAGAGGTTGTGGAGCTGAACATGCAAGAGGAACTAGCACTGGCTCATTGAGTAAGTTTTCTGTATGCTTGATGCCAGCCCATGCCATAGATAGAATGAGATGGCTTTTGGAAGATGTCAATGCTGGTTGTACCACCAAGTTGGAGGCACTTTGAGCAGGGCTTTGAATCCAACCAGGGTGCAATTGTGAACATGTGAGAGAAGGAAAAGCAAGAGGCAGCATCAGTAACTGAATTGTCAAAAGAAGATAACTAACTAGATGAGAAGGAAAAATCAAGGTGGCAGGCTAGGGCTATTAGGTGGTGTACAAACTTCATTGTTAGTGCCAATTGGATGGTAATGTTGTGGATTGTGTTGTATATGGCCTCATTGTTGACATGAAAAGTTATGTGGTGTCTCCATAGGCTATTGCTCCAACAGAAGATTGCATAAATGATTGCATACATCTTTTTTACTTGGATGTGCTCTGTGTGAAGCCATTGTGGGCATTGTATGGAGAACCAACTTGAGCCAAAGTGTCCTCCAAGGCCTTTTGTGCCACTTGCATCTGTGAAAATGTCTATGATTGGCCTGGAGGGAGATATAAGCTGAATGCCATTTCATTCACTCACAAAGGTTTACCACCAGTCTAAATCACATCATGCCACTTTGAGAATGTGATGGCAGGTAAACTGTCCTGCAGGAAAGGTGGCTGAGAAGTCATAGAAGTTGCATAAAAAGGCTTGTGATAGTGGAATGACCTGTAAAGCAAACTGGAGGAAGCCTGTCAGTTCCTCCAGCTCTCAGCACATGCAGGTGCTGCATGATGACTAGTCACTGAGGAGGTTCATGAAGTAGCTGAGCTTAATGTGAGGCAAGCATACCTTTATCACAATGGAGTCAAGCTCTAGGCCTAAGAACTCGAAAGCAGTGGCTGGGCCTATGATCTTGGATGGCTAAAAGGTGAGGCCTAGTTGTTTGCCTAGCTCCATGGCCCAAGCAAGCACATCATGGGCAGAGCTGGCAGGGGTGCTGAGGGAGAAGATTGTGAGAAAATCATTAAGGTAGTAACACAAGTAGGCAGGGATGTTGCTCTGCATGATCCAGTGCAGTGCTTTAGTGAAGAAATTGAAGATGTAAGGCATGGAGTGGCACCTGAAGTCTAAAACTATATCATAGTAAAATTGTCCCATCCATGTAAAGCCCAGCAGCAGCCAGTCTTTTACCTGCATTGGTATATGGCAAAACACAGCCTTGAAATCAAGTTTGATCATCAGGAACCCTGGCCCTGATGTAGCAAGATTGGCAATGGCCTAATCAACCATATTATAGTCAATGGTGGCTTCCTCATTGAGGATACCATCATTGACCAAGGTGTTCTTTAGCCATGAGAGATGGTAAATGCAACAAATTTTTTTGGAATGTTTATGTGAGACTGCCCTGAGCAGCAAGGCACAAAAGTTAGGGAAGGGGGGTGAGAGGAACAGATCATGTGTCCATCCATTGGCAACTTGCACTGTGATATCAGTGGAGGGGCTGGAGAATGCAGACTTGAGGTTTGTACATGACTGTAACTTAGAGCAATCACTATTAAATCCAATGCTAGCACCAAAACATATTATTTATACTATAGTAGATACAAAAGAGTGGTCAGAATAGTGATATAGATAGTAGAATTAAGTGCTTTATTCAGCATGTATCAAACATAGGGAAGGTGATCAGTGGGGCTAAAGGAGGCATTGGCACATGGAGTAGTGTTGGGGTGGCTGGCAGAAGGAGGGAGGGAGGGAGCAAGGAGTGAAAGTGGGGAGAATGCAAGGTCAGGTGTGATGTCACTCTGAAGGTGGCTTGGGCAAGCAGTCATGGGGGCAGGGCTACTTGCCCAGCCAGGGGCTTAATCTTTGTGTTGATGCTTGTTGTGGTTGGCTTTTCTGCAGGTGGAACAGCTGTGCAGGCAGCCCCATGGGCAAGGGCTCATAGCACATTTGCCATCATTGAACATGTGGCACAGCTTTGAGGAGTTGGCTGGGTGTGTGGATTCCTTACTTGCTTGGTGGGGGCAGCCTTGCAATATGCATAGATGTGCTTGCTGAGCAGGTCAGTCACCAGTGTGCCCCAGCCTGAGTAGTTTCCTACAGCCATTTCAAAGCATCAGTGGTTGAAGAAGACTAAGTGGTACTGGTATATTGCTAACCATTCATATTCAGCAATGAGTTCAATGAGGTGGGCAGTGTATTCATAGAATACAAATGGGATTAGGTTGGATTTGGGGAGATGGAAGCTAAGGATGTTGAAGTACCACTGCAGGGGGATGATCCCTGAGAAGGGGGTTTTATACTCCTTTGCAGCATGATTGCTGATCTCAAATTGGTTGGTAAATCCATTGAAGGTGTATGCAATTTCCTTGTCATGACTTGTGGGATTAAGCTTATGGAGGTTGGCCACTTTAAAGTCATATGTAATGATAGCTGCTATAACTGCCATCTCAATATCCAGAAACTGGGCACAAAGAGAGGTAGAAGTGGTGATGGACATACCATTAGCTGTTATTGCTGTGGCCAGGGGCACAAAGTCTGATGCTGGGGCTGCTTGTGGGGATGCTGCCATTATTATGCTTTCCATCATGTCCATCCACCTGATCATGTCCCTGACAAGTGTGCCAATGTCAGAAACTAACATGCTGAGCACATTGAAGGCTTCAATGAAGACAGATGGAGTGGGATCACTCATGGTTGGGGTGACTGGATCTGGTGGGGGTTGGGAGGCTCTGAGGAAGCAGCCATTGAGAGCACAGAATAGTAGGGTTTGGTTGGTGTTCAAGGAGCTGCTCATGCACTGGGGCCCTGAACCATGTGTTGGTTTAGATTAGATGCAAATGTGCAGCATGAGATCTAATCTGATGAGAACTGCAAGCTGCAAGCACAGTGTGAGACAATGATGTAAGTTCTAAGAGTACTGAGTGAAGTGAATAGTAATATATCTGCAAGTGCAGTGTGAGATGATGGGTTCATCTTGGCTGCACTCACCAGTTTATATTAAGAGTGGAACAATAGCAGTAAGTAAGTGTCAAAGAGCTAATGGCAGTAGGTAAGGGTCAAAGAGAAGAGATGAGATATGATGTGATATGTGAAGAGTAAGGGACGTGATGTGATATGTGAAGAATAAAGAGGTGAGGTTGGGCATACGAATTAACCCCGGGCAATTACACCCTACACTTGCCCGATCCAGCAGGCGGTTTACAATGATTTAGATCAAAAATCATACGAAACATCAAACTTAGTACATGATTACACACGTTTTTCAAATTGTCGATGGTGTGTACACGCAGGCGGTTTATAATGTCTCCTTCACACCAACGTAAATCGAGGCTTGTGAGATGATATTATTTAAATACTTTGGCTCCTTCCCATGGATGGTGATGTGATGGCGACGGACGATGATGGTAGGGATTTCAAGGGATTCATAAAATCATGAAATCGTGATGTGATTCAACTACTGAGCTTCGGCGTGTTCTTCGTCCTCCGGTCATTGGATCGTTACGGCGTGCACCCAGGATTGTGAGTACGCCCAAAGCATTCCGGGAATCCGATGTGATTCAGTTGATGTGCATTGGCATGTCCACATTCTCTCGGTTGTTGGGTTCTTGTGGCGATGCGACAGACACGTCGACCGCTCGTCGTGAGACAAGAGTAGCCGTTTGTTGTATGGGTATAAAGTTCGTCCTGAACTTTGCAGATTTGAAGCGCTGCCAAGCTATGTCAATACATTCTGTCTTTTACATCTGCGTAAATCAGTATTCCCCCGGTCTTCACCTGCCTAAAATGCCCTTATGTAAATACAGAAATCATGTTTCGTGTTACTGATGATAGATTCATCGGCAAATTGGTAACCATCTTTATAAAAAAGCTACGGTCAAGATCAAAAATTTTTCCCTTCGAAGGGGGTTTCAGGCTCGGATGATGCGATTGTGTCGTGAAAAATGCATAGATTTTGGTGAACATACGACCTCTGTTGGGAAATCACCCAAAATTTGGCCTCTGTCCCGCTGTTTTGGCGGTTGTTATCCCCGAAAAGAAGGGGGGGGCTGTTGCATCATCGGCTGAATTCTCAGGCTCGAAATCTGAACAAGTCATTGACAAAGCATGAAAAAGTGAGACCAGAAGAAAGTCGAGGGTACAATCAGATCCAAGAAGAAAACACGGCCACGCGGTCAATGAACGATTGAATCATTTCATGTGGTCGGCTCATAAACACGTATCATTTACATTTCGTATACTAAACTTCATAGACTTGTTCTTTGAAACTTCTGGTTCTCAACACTAATTCGGTACAAAAACATAGCTTCTTGAAGATTTATCAGGTTCACCTTCGCCATCAGGATCAGAGGCCGATGCATAATCTTCAGAGTTTTTGTACCTGTGTCCAGGCTTAAAGCCATCAGAATCCTCAGGCAAAGCACACAGTTTCTGAACCACATCTTGTGCCGTTTGCAAAACTCGTTTGAAGACACGTTCGCCACAGTCTCCTTGTGGATCTAACCCAAAAATCGGACCAATCTGTGCACTGGTCGCATACACCCCTGTGTGACTTCCGGCTGTGAGATAGGTGACTTTGGTAGATTTGTTTATCTCCTCCATTGTCCAGGTACAAACAAGGCAGCTTCTTTTACTACATCCGATGGCCTGCTGATCTTGTGCATTCAGAGTCGATGACGATGTATGTGAACTTTTCCGGGCTTGGAGTTCCAGGTAAACAATTAGCCTAAGCTCTGCATGAAGGGTAGTAGTTGCATGCCGTGGCTTCATTTTCTCCTCATTCCAAAATGGGTTCATGTTTCTTAAGTGTTTTCTTGCATTCTCCTGGTTGAAACTCTGCTTGACATTTGACTTCCTGATCTTATCTATAGTGTTCCAGACATTGTCTAGCTTTAAATTCTTGAACTCAAAGTCTGTGGCTTCCATCAAATCTGCGTTGGTGATCCACTTAACCATGAATGGCCCTTCTCGCTTCATTCGTAGGATTGCATCATAGATACGAATGTACTGACTGATCTTGTCAATGTTTCTCCACAATTTTGAGACTTGTGTATTGCCCGTTTTGACGACTTTCTTTGCCTTTGTATAATATTTAAAGAATCGTGACTTTCCAAGAGCGGCCGTGGCAGAAACAATGAAAGCAAATCTCCTAAGCGAGGTCTCGTCATTTGCAAAACCTGCTGGTGCCACACAAGTCTTGATGATATCTTGGAGTACTTTCTTGACACTTGATGGTGTTTCTTCCACAAAGGTGTTCCTATACGATAAAAAGAACTCGTCTCCGATTTTAGGAAACTCGGATTTAAATAATCCAAGTCTACCAGAAGGGCCAACAGTGTAGGCCTGGATCTCTTCCAGGAGATCCTCGTGACAAGCTTGCACCAGCTCAGAAAGCTTTTTCAGACGTTTCTGGATGCCCAAGGCACCACGATAAGCGATGAAAGGTAAAATATCTGACATGGATTTGCTGCCAGAGTTTTGCATAAGATCGATCAATGCGACGCCATCTTTGAGGTCCTGTGAGTTTGGGTCGGCATTCTTGGACAAAAGAATGAATTTCTCCTTAGGAGTCGTGAAAAATGCTGAAGCTACAACATCTCCAGGTCTACCTGTGACCATGCATAAAGCAATAGTATCCAGGATACGAAGTGGCGAATTAGTAGAAATATATCGGTCATCAGCTGTACTCGCTCGACTTTCAGGATCTTTGTAATTGGCTACATCGATTAGATGCAAGCAGTTTGAGAACAGTTCTTGTCGAGTCGACTGCTTTTGGCTCATGTGTATAGATTTACCATTCTCGAAGCGTTACAGCTGGCTTTTATAACTATGCGTTATTCAAGTTTGCCATTTTTGCTCTTGCCTTTTCAATGCAGTGGCACTGGTTTGCCACATCATTTGAAGCTAAAAAATTCGAGCTACCTCTTTAGTTGGTGTTGGAGTTTGTGCACTTATTGATGAATATCGCAGTTTTTTCGGAGAAATTTGGTATGTAAGTCCCGTCAAAATCTGGAACAGTGTCACAAGAAAATTCCCTTATCTCGACTTTAGGGGTTTCGTGACCAATATGTGGCTTGCGTCGTTCTTATTAGTCGAGCTGCTGCCTCATCCAGTTTTGGAACCTACCCTATGGGAATATAATACTGCTATATAACTGTAGTGTGGCACAATAGTTTGCCCTCACCACCCCAGAAAAGGAATCTTTCCATGGGGTTTTTGATAAATTTTCTTTTTCCAGATGAGGCACAGTGTCACTTTAGAAAGGGTACCAGGTCGCTGTGCAAGACAAAAGGACTTTCACCTAATTGAATTAGGACTGCGCCTTTGTCTTGTAATATGTCATTGCCAATTCTGGGAATTCGGTACAAGCTTCGACGTCAAAACAAATTTCGGAGTTTGATTATATAACCTCCCTTCGAATTCTGTCCTTTTGAAACCATTCTCTCAACTCAACCAACCAACTATTACGATGTCTTGTGGCCAAGCAGAAGCCCAATCTCAAATTGCAGAAGACCTGTGGCTTCTACGAAAGCTGCGTGATTCTCCGGCTACTTCGCCACCTGGGATTTGGAGAGAAGACTACGAACGTCTTGTCCTTTGTGATACAATTGCCCTGTATCTTACCACAGACGACCAGGACGGTGTTGTTGCTGCTTGCTACATGCCACAGGATGCAATATTATTTTTGGCCAAAAGCGGCTTGTCGGATTCTCTACACACAGTTGAATCTACAGTCTTCTTTCGCGAACTTGCCAATGCCAATGGGCTTGAAGATCTTCTTCCTTTCCTTGCCCGTCGCAGCTGTAAAAGGGTCAATAAACGGATTAAAAAACTTCGTCATTATTACAATAGGTTTTGCAAAGGGCTGTTTGATGCAGCAAGAGAATACAAACCCACAGATACGGAATTCTCTGGGCCCTGGTATAGGAAGTTCATTCAGACCATTCGGGCTGAAGATCAACTTGATATGCTTTCCTTGAAACAACTCTTGCTCCATGTGCTCACGTTTTGCAAGGACCAGCTTGAAACCAATCTGGAGTTCAGTGACAAACCCGAGTCCCATCGCCAGTTTGCCAGACTGCTCTACGCTGCCTCGATGCTACTAAACTCTGACTTTTATCAATTGTTGGAGCGCGAGAAGGGTCTATATCGTCTAGGAGGTGAACTCGAGAAAATTACCGAGTATCTACGCATCAGTCGCCTTATTAAAGTCTGGCAAAGGTACGGCCGAGATACACACGTAAAGTGGATAGCCAATGTGGAGCAGAGTGACGTTCCACGCATGCTAGTCACAGCAGGAGTTGGGGAAAGGCATCTGGAAGCTTACTATCAGCGTTATCAGCAAAGGATTCATGATACTCAGGCAGAATACAAGCCTTATCTGTACAGAGTTATGGATCGGATGTATTCGGGTTGGAGAGAGGAGGCCTCGGAAACAATATCTTTTGTTCCATGCTTGCACGCCGAAATTCGCCTCATCCTCTACTTACTGGGCTCCTTTAAAACCCTGCAATACCAACGTGATGAGGTCCTTCCTATTGGATGTGGGCAAAGAAGCTGTTTTGCCTGTACTCTGTGGATTAATGAGTTGAATCGTGTTCTCCAGATGAAATGGACAACGAGGCGTAATAATGGTCAACCACGATTTGATTGTGCGCTGCCTCGTGCGGAGGCTGTTGTACCTTACATTGGTGTTGAAGGTTATCACAGGATAACTTCACATGTGCACCAAGGCATAACAAGTGCAATTGGAGAAGTGTTTAGTAAGGAACTTGAGGGTGCTATAGATGAATATTTGGATGCCTATTTCAGGAGTCAGAGGGAAAGCAACTTGTAACTTGCTTTAGATAATTTAAATTCAATAGCTCAACTTTGCATAGTCTAAGATTTAGTCTCAGATTAAACTGAGGCAAAACAATGTGCAATGATAGCCAGGACACAACTGGTACATAAGGTACAACAAAAAACAAGACTGTATTACTATGAAAAGTTTGGGATCATGGACGGTCACATAAAAATCAAGGCTTGATCAGATCAGCATTGTAGGGTTGAAGTTGGCCTACAAGCAGGAGCCATGAACATCCACAAGCTGTTATAATATGTGGAAAATGAGTATCAACTTGACAATAGCTGAGGATCAAAATACAATCAAACCTCATCCTTTGACACGGACCTGGACCTGCGTACGGATACGGTGGTCAGCCTCAGGTGGTATGTGAAGGAGAAGGAGAAGGAGAAGGGAAAGAGCGGTAATGGTGCTGGGGCGGTGGTGTCGGGTGTCGGGTGTCGGGGGTGGTTTACTCGGAGGAATGTTGTTCGGTGAGGCAATAGATCATGGGTTTGGACAGCCTGATGTCATCGTTGAAGGTGATAATAGTAAGTGTTTGGTGTGTTCGTCAGAGGCTAATGGTGGCGCAGATGATGTTAGTTTTAATGACTTTTAGTGTTAGTGCAAGGCAGTTCATAATTCGTTTCGATGTACCTTCTATTCTGTGCTGCACTTGTTGGCTATATTATCTTTTCTTGAATTCACCCTCGATTTGGCTTGTCATACATGAGCGCCCTTCATCAGACATTCTATCGATCATCACAAGTACCATCTTGACCGCGATATCCGGACTCGATAGCCTTGACCATAAGTATACTATAAAAGTCACCAATCTGACGTCTGGACGTCGACATTGATGACATATATTCACGTCTAGGCACCGGATCGTTCCTGCGCCGACCATAGCGTACCCTCTTTGATGCACTTCCAGTAGGTGCGTATTCTCAACTGGATACACCCATCCTTGCTGACAAATCCCCTCCCTTGTTCTCTAGGATTAGCAAAACAAGCCCGGGATGTATATCGTCGCTTTCTTGTCATCACCAGGGCATCTCCGTAAGCATACACCTGTCATAGATTGCAGGGCGAAAACGATCATCTGTCTATACTCCGACAGTTATGCCCTGACCAAACTGACAGTAAAATCCACGTATAGCCTTGAAATGGACAGCTTGAAAACCCTTTTAAGCCCTCCAAATTTGGCGTCCCAACTATCCTTACTAACCCCCGTCTTTTTTCATCATGCAAACCGCTCCCGCTGCAGTTACTAGTATTCACCCAGACGCGCGCCCTCTACCGCCCGGCTGGAGCTCTTATGTTGACCAAACGTGCGTACACCAACCCAACTCATTTTGACCATAAGATACTTATCCATCTCACCATCCGTTAGTGGTTCGTGGTTCTACGTGAACACAAACACCCAACCACCCCGGGTTACATACAACCACCCTTTAGGGCCCAGCGCAGCTCAAAATGTGCGCAATAACCCCCACATGTCAAAGGCCCAACAACTGTATCCGTCCGCAATATCTCCGCACTCCGCATCCATGCTAGGACCCGTCCCTCCACCTTCCAGAGCGGCCCTGCCGATGCCTCTAGGTCCATACGCTTCTCCGACGGGTATAATGTCAGTGCTCCCATCATCCCAGTCGGTATATCAACAACCGCAACAGCCCATGCTCGCCCAAGCGTCTGTGACTCACGCAGGCCAGATGCCCATCCAAATGCAACCCATGCCAACAGTCATGGCAATATACCCCCGAACCCCTGCCCCTCCCCAGCCAGCCCGTAGCTTCTTTGGCGTCCCAAAGCATGCCGCATACACGCCCGCCGTTCCCTACTCACCCGCCCTATTCCCTCTGCAAAACCCCAAGCCCAGCCTGCCCCAGTCAACAACCTTTGAGCCGCTCACTGCGGCGCGCAAAACGAAAGGTGCGATCCAGACGTACAAGGCGCTCACCAAGGTCGGAAAGGCGGCGCTGAATATCGCGGAGACTACGATACAAGCGACCACGGGCGTTCCCATGCGCGCGATTGTGCAGAATGCGCTGAGCGCCGAGACCGCGTCGATGCTTGGAAACATCTTCAACTCTGATGAGCTGAACAATCTAGGCGTCGCACAGGCAGATCTACAGGGCGTGATGAACGGTGTGCCAAATGCGAATTACGCAGTGGTGATTCAGGCATTGGCGAGGAAGGAGCAGCAAGGAGCAGCGGCCGGCGCTCCTGCATCGATTAACTATGCGGCATTGATTGCTGAGTTGCAGAGGATCCAGGCTCAGAAAGCTGCTCAGGCAGGATCATTAGGACAGACGGGTATGCCAGGACAAGTTGCATTAGCTGGACATGGGACACCAGGACGGATTGGACCTGCTGGACAGGGTTTACCGGGACAGGTTGGCGTAATGGGGTTGAATGGCCAAGTTCAAGCAAACAATGGAATTTTCCAGGCTGTACAGAACACTTACGATGCTCAGGTTGCGGCAGGTGGAAAGCATCAGATTATGGGGAATGCACAAACACCAGTCCAGATGCAACCATTTATGCATACACACGCTCTCGTCCCTTCACAACAACATTTTGGGCTGACTCAGCATCGAAAACCTGTTTCTGGACATTTGGTGCTGGCACAACATTCGCTGCAAGCAAGTCAGGGAAACCGGGCTGATCAACTCCAAAACCTTTCTATGGTTACTGGAGCACAAGTCAGTTCAACTCAATACCAACTCTCCACTCTTCCTGGTCAAAATTCAGGCATACCTCTGCAATATTCCATGTTACCAGCACATAATGTTATTCAGAATTCAACATCATCAGTACATATGCCAGTCACAACAGCTACTCTGCCACAATCACAGACTCCTGCTTCTCCACTTGCACATGATTACTCAGCCTCTTTTTCACACCCACACTTGTCTTTACATTCCCCTTCCTTCCCTCCTCAGCATTCACAGCCTCCTGTGCCTTTTCAATATACATATACATCTTCAGTTTCAGGTCCAACTCAAATTCAGGCGCATGCTAAAACTCAGTCACATGCTCAAGCTTCCAGTTCTTCAGAATTATCATCTTTTCTGTCCAACTCAGAGGATCAGGCATTTGAACAGATTAATTCTACAAGCCCAAGCAGGTTGATTGCTGGTGCAGTAGAAGCATTGGCATCAAATACTCCACTATTTGGTCAAGCACCATCACAATTAAAGATTCAGATACATGAAGAAGGACAAGTTCTTTCTTCACCTCCAGTTTCCACAGTTTCTGCTCTTGCTTCTGTTTCTGGTTCTACTCTAGATTCTGTTTCTGTTTCTGAAATGTCTTTGTCTGCAACAGGCAGGTCAAGCATGGATGAAACAGCAGTTTCACAGAATTCTTCCAACCTTGTATCTACTCAGCCTCAGCCTGAGTCTGCAGATGCACTTGTTCAACACCTGACAATATCTGAAGATTTACTTTGTGCAAATAGGCAGACCAGTCCCACTCCATCATCTATGCAAAGTATTCAAACATTACTTCCACCTATAAGTGTGAGTTTTTTTTGTTGATAATCAAGTGTAGTTCTAACTTGAAAAATGCATAGTTGCAGTTATCAACAGAATCCAATTCTTCAGAGTTTGCTAGTCAATATCTGCCTTTTGTTGCAGATGTAGATGCATTGCAACAATCAACATCTCTACAACAGACTCAGCCTCATGCACTACCTGTCATTCCTGCTATTCAGCCTATACTGTCAACCACTGAAGTGGATGTTCAACTTCCTTCTATTTCACATGAACAGCTTGAGTCTGATGCAATTACTCCAAGCTCATCTTCTAAATTTCATCAAATATCTTCAACATCTCCTGGACATACTCTGCTTAATCAGTATGAAACAGTCACAAATGCCTCAGCTTTTCCACAATCAAAAGAGTCAAATTCAACTTTGCATCACTCATCACCTCGTTATTTAACTTCTCTCTTTATGCCCTCAACCCCAGTTTCACCACAGCTGTATCAAGCTAAGCCTGTACTGTCTGTATCATCACCTGCTGTTTCAACAACACCTGTCAATGAACACCATCTAAAATCTCCATCATCTCCAACTATACCAATTAAGCTTCAGCAAATGCCAAATAACTTGTATCAACAGTCACAAGTAGCTCCAATTCAGCAAGCAGCACAAGTTCAATTTCACACACCTACAATATACCAGCTACAAAAACAGCAAAGCCATAGTTTGCTTCAAGCAAATCATCAGCAACAGGTGGCTATAGATGGAAGTTCTCCACAAACTCAGTTTCCCGCATTTACAGCACATCAGCAACATCAGCCACAAAATATCACTGTTTCTAGCCAGATGCATCACTCACAACTAGCAACTCCAGCTAAAGCTGAAGACATAGTACAGAGTCCATCTGACAAAGATGAGGTAGACCAGCAGCTGCAGCAATTCAATGATGCTGCAGTTGCTCAAACAAATGACCAGCAACAAACAGACTCAACTGAATTAGCATCAACCGTATTGGATGCGTATGGAGGATATCAGGAGCAAGATTATATTGCTGCTTCTGAAATAAATGATCAGCTACTTTCAGCCTCAGTTGATCAGACATTTTCAGGTCAATTCAATGCGCTTGAAGTCAATCAGCAACAGCCAGATTATCAGATATCACAGCTTTCACTCTCACAACAGTTGCAAAATATGCAGTCAATGAAACAGGAGCTACAACCAGAAACAATGTTCAACATTTCTGACAACATGGTTAACAATGGTTTTGACATGACATCTCTGTCTCTTGACCTGCCTCAATAATAGCTTTTATAATGAGATTTTGTGAGATATATATATATATATATGTTATAGGCCCCTTTTATTGGAATTTAATAGTAATCAATGCTGTAATAAATATGCCATGACCATAAAAATATGTTGCTTTAATCACATTAATATGAATTAAAATTCTATCACTTTGGTATTCTGGCTTGCATGTTAGAAACAAGTAAACAAGTAAAGTGGAATGACAAGACATTCTCTTACAGCGCCTTTGCAACTATGGTAGCAACATAGTTATGGATTAAAACTGGGTAAATATAGTAATGTGTATGTAGACATTAGTTCCACAATAATCCTGCCACTAACATTGACTATTATACTTAGTGACATAATTGGCTTGATGTCCCTCAAGAGTGAATTGAATCTGTCACCATAGTTGCAAGAAATTTATAAAGGAAATAGATTATGTCAACCTTGTAAGAACTAGAAAGGGTCCAGTCCCAGAAGTCCCTGACAAGCACCCTCTACATCAGCAATCTAAGAAACATCCCGTGAGACCGAGCTACTGCAGATATTACAAAAGTCTTTCACCTCCTTTGGTGCCGCCACTGAAAGAACTATCGGATCAGTTTTCCCCACAAGTACTTCATCCTAAAGTTGGAAATCGAAAAGCAAATGACAGATGAACTCCGGGTTTGGGGCGTACCTCTATTCGAATACCAACATTTCGGAAGTGAGCTGGGAAGTTGGCTGATGGAGGAACGTAGACTCCTTTACGCTCTGTTTGTGGGTATTTTAGTGACGAAGGGTGATAAACATACCTGGCTCAATCGTGATGATCATACCCTCCTTCAAGCTTTCATATCACGATGTCAGATGTGCTTCAGCACAGAAGAATCATAGTTGGTTTGTTACTCACGCTCCTGAGCGGCTGACGTCACTTGATTCGTGAAGATCTGAAAAACCAACCGAATTGAAAATTTTGAAACACGATTGAAAAAGAGAATGACCTATCCCAATGGGATGGCTCAGAAAATGTGGATACAATACGTGTTCCAGGTCATTGCCTTTCAAATCGAATCCAAGCTGCTTCAGCTCCTGTCTGAGCAGGTCACACGACGTTCGATGAAGATCATACAAGCTGAACCCTGCACTCTCATGACAAAGGTTTATTAGTTGTTTTTGTACTGCGAGTACGGCGGAGTATAGGTCTCGCTGAGGGTCGGTAAATGTTCCGGAAGCCGGGAATGTTCGTGCTGAACAGGCTAGGGGTGAGACATTACTCTCAAAGAAGAATAAGGACATACTGATATCCGAGGCATAACCACTGGAACCATGATATTATATTATGTGTTTTGGTGATGGCAACAACGTACTTGTATTCGCATCCAGCGTCAATCAGAATGGTTTCGCCTGGTTGAATGAGGTGGTTATTTGATGTATAATGGATGATGAGGGCGTTCGGCCTTTTGAAATTAACACTTGAGTACTCAGGTAGAATTCTTAAGACAAATACGTGATGACGTACCCTGACGCTACAACAGGGACATAAGCCGGCCGCTGCGCACCAGACATCGCACAGATATACTCAAAATGTGCTGCTAGAGCAGCTTCCGATATTCCAGGGCGCGCGAAGCGCATTGTCTGGGATAATCAGCTATCTTTGTTCTGTCAGTACGATCGATGTACTTACTTTGGCATGGGCACGCCCACTGATATCTGCCGCTGTTCTCATGACGCGTTGTTCAGCAGAACTTTTGATCGCCCGAAGCCTCGCAACTTCTGGTGCAAGTGGACGGCGTTTTTTCAAGTCCACGATGACATCGGAGTCTATGCGCGCCTTGACTGGCGGTGACAAGTGCTTCAAAATAGACTTGCCTGTTGTTCGCAGTCCTTTGCGCGACTGTGTTGAGGGAATATCAATATAGACATGAGAGTGCATAGCTGTTGCTGATTGTAAACGAGAGGGAAAATCGTCGATTGACTGAGCGTCATCCGCACGGAAAATGGCGGCTGCTGCGTATACGCTTGTCCTACAATGAAGGTCCAGAAGTTTCCATATTGATGCATAGTAGAGAACACACTTTGCACCGTCCCACTTTTCCTTGTCCAAGTCTTTGCCTTTACAAAACAAAGTCATTCGGTATCCCCGAGAGCTTGAAGTCTTCTCTGTTGAACATGTAGTAGAAAGCAATGAAAAGACATGAAGAAATGTACCTAAAATGACAGCAGAGTCAGGTTCCTCGAAGCCTGTCAGATACCAAAAGTCCGAAGCTTGACGATACTTGTAGCTGAACAGAGTATACGAATAAGAAAGACTGTAGACGACGCGCCCGGATTAGACCTACAAGATGTCTGAAAGATGATGGTCAATGTGGCTGAGGTTTGTAAGAGAGATAGTACGTACTGTTGCTCATGTACTTCACGGGCGCAGACACACATACGACTAGGCTGCTCTCCGGCAAACTCTCCATAAGATACCTCCTGCGTTGCTCGTAGTCCTCTGCAGGTATTCCGGGCGTCATCTCATGTGGTTTCACTATGAATCGAAGTAAACCAAGCTTCAAGGACGAAATCCGATTCACGTACGGAGATGCGGGTGAGATTGGAATAACGGTTGTCCATATATTGAGGGTTTGGCATTGCCTTCTATAATGGCTTCAGTGGCGTATAGTCTGATGAGACTCATACGCCGCAATGCTCGTCGGGCAGTACATACTGTCCGTAAGAAATTTGACATAAGTCGATGTTGAATTAAGGATGAATTTTGACCGAGGGCCGATTCCGGTTCATGATTTCGTGGCAACCTAACATACATCCGGCCTGGGAAGTTTTACTCTTTTCACACAACAATTCAATCCCACGCAACCCCATATTTATAGCACGTAGACTGTTGAATGAAAAATTCAAAATGTTCTTTTGTGATGAAATTTGAGTCCAGTCAAAGTTTAATGAGGTTGTTGAGTTACCCACGATAGACTCCTATCAGGGTCACATGGCCAAACAGCACTTAACAGTGTTGCCCTTAAGAGTTAAACTTCAAGGTTTAAGGCTTAATATCATGGAGGATTCAATTTAAGGCTTATTGAAGGCTCAAAATAAAATCCATGCTAATAAGGAAATGGCAGACACACTCTATAAAAAAATATTGTCTGCTTGCACATTATTGGAGCTGCATTGAGAAGCAGTGTCAAGCTGGAGCAATTGAACTTGATAATGATGAGATATCCATGCTATCCTCTAAGTTGGAATTATAGGTTATCAATGGTTTGTGAAACAGTTACTGTAGCAGTGGACCTTGCATGAAAGCAAGAGTAGATGAGAGTTGAGACAGAGTTGGATGGGTTGAAGAAAGTTGAGCAAAATGGAGTGGAATGAGTCAAGGCAAAGTGAAACAGAGTTGAGCAAGATGGAGTAAAATCAGGAAAAAGTCAGATGAAACAAAGTCAAAGGAAATAATAGAGATGAGATTTCAGACAATTTAAGGAATTGAGACAAAATGTAGATAGAGAAAAGAAAGAGAAAGGAAGAGATTGTTAGAAGGTTAACTCTAGATTATAAGTATGTTCAGTCCTCAGTCTTTCATACAATTAACCTGTATATTCCATACATATCTAGATTATAAGTACATTCAGTTTATAATCTAGGTAAGTATAATTTATTGTGTATGATATAGCTAAGTGGTTTACCCTCAGTCTTTTGTATAATTGACTGAGGGTGCTTGGTGTTGGTAAGTGTTATATATATGTGCTCTTTGTCCATTGTCTCTTTGTCTGGTTAAATCAAGAGATGACCCTGAGGATAGATGAAAATTGCTTGCTTTATTAGGTGGCAGATTACTACAAGAATTCTGTTGTGGCCTTCTGAGTTAGTGAATTTCACAATATGATTTATGAATAAGGAGGACCAAGGTTATTTGCTGATCAGTAGCAGTTTCAGGAATCTGAAAGGTTAATGTCAAGGTACCTTGGTAAAATGGCAGGCATTGCAAGAATGTACATACCTAATAACATCTTTCTTGACTTCAGGCAAAAAATACATGTGATTAACAAGCTGGAGGGTTTTTCTGATACCTTAATGACTATGCAACTTGTGGTCATGATTCTGTTGCAATATATTGAGTCAGAGCTTGCTGTGGTTTGGAACATAGACAAGTTCATTTCAGAGCAAGACATTCTAGCTGAGAAAAAGGGCAAAGGGTGAGGAAAGGGACATACTATCTGCAGGCTTCTCTAATGTACTCCAGGAGTCATGATCATGAAGATACAAATCAGTCAGGGTGTTCTGGAGCTGATTCAGAAGACCTACCTCATTGAGCAGTAATACAGAGTAAGATGCTTCAGAAAAATTACCATGCAGTGGTTGAAAGCACTTCAATCAGCTTTAAAGGACTTCTTTGTATGGGCAACTTCTAAAAGTTGCAGTGATGATGCCCAAACTTTGCTGAGTGCTGGAAATGGTAATGTTGACTCAGTGATAGCAGTAAAGAATAGTGTTTGGGCTCACTAGTGAGAGTACTGGACAAGGAGATATTAATGATCTATGTAAGCAGAGCACCAAAATCAATTGGAGGACATCTTTGGGCCAGGAAAATTTATACCAGGTCTCTTGAAACCAGAAAATGGAGGCTCAATAACCAAAAAATGGTTCAGAATAACTGAAAAATGTCACACATCATGCAGGGGGAAAAGAATAAATACAAGGGGATTCTGTGACAAAAGGCAAGGAACTGGTTGCCTATGCTTAGAATCTGCTCACTGCCATCTTGGCATGTTGGCAATTAAAGAACACTGAGTGGTATGCAAAGACTGTGAACCACTCATACTCTGCTATGAGCACCAAAAGCTGCTCAGTATATGCCCAGAAGGTATCTGTTGCCACTGCATCATTAACATAAAAAGCAAGACATTTGAAGGGAGATGAGTACTGAGATCACTATTTTGTATTCTTTGGCTGCACAGTGACTGATCTCAAACTGATTGATCACTCCATTGAATGTGTAAGCTGTTTCCTTATCACAATTGGTCAGGTTGAGTTTATAGAGGTCTGCAGGCTTGAAATTGTGTGTAATAATTGCTGCAAATACAGATGTGTCGACATGGGGGAAATGAGTGTGAGGAGTGGTAAAGAATGCATCATTTACTCTTAATGCAGGAATCAGGAGCACAAACATATTGGGAGCTTGCACAGGTCCAGGTGGGACTGCACTTGAAGGCAAGGGAGCTGGAGATGGCTGCGGGTCTGGGTGCACATCAACTTTGGCAATGAGCTGCATTATCAGCGCTTGGAGCTGGGCATGAGAGTTTCAAATCTCAGCAACTTCCTCGGCCAAGAGGGCCGCAATTTCAGATGATGTAGGGGGGGTGTCATTATATGAATGGAGGAACTAGTGAAACGACCGTCTAGAGCTCTAGGAGGTAGTGAGGGGTTTCTCATGCACTTTCAAAGTGAATAGATTTGGTTTGTACTCGATGTAAAAGATCTGAAACGACGCGTGACAATATTGTAAGTGTCTAAAGTACCGCGATACTGCGAGCGCAGTGTGAGACGATGGAAGTAATAGAGTGGGTATGAAAACTTACCTGCGAGCGCAGTGTGAGGACGATGAGGGTCGACGACGCCGCGCTCGCAGTTAAATAGTGACAAAGTCAGAGGAAGGACAACAATGAGGGAGAGGCCGGTGGCCATTTGTGACGGGTTGAAAGGATAGCGGTGATTGACTCTTTGTTCAAATTAACCCCGGGCAATCCCCCACCACCCTTCCCCCAGTTGTTCACGTGCTCATCGCCTTTGGTCAAAACAATCACATGGCAAGTTCGCCAAAAGAATGCCGTCAACCCAGCAGTACAGCCTTAATTTTGAGCGTTCTCTGCTCCGTACGTACATGTCGCATGCCTGATGTCCCGATGATCAAGGGCTGGGATACTTACAGCAGACAAGGAGTCGATTTGGTTTCTGCCGTAACCTCCTTCGGCTTCAACGTAGCCAAGGCAGGAACGAGATTTGGTGTACGTGTTCACTGTTCACATGGGAGACGTATTCTAATCATGCGTGCAGTTTGCAGTTACTCAAGGCATAGCAGGTACTGCCATAGGCATAACCACCACTGTCGTTGACCATGCTTTATTCGGTGGGAGCACCATCACTCGTCCTATCATTGGAGGCGCTGTATCCAGTGCCATTTCATTTGCGGAACAACTGACACTTGCTCCCATTTTCCTCAGCGAATACATCACATCTACATCGCTAATTGCTGCGCACAGTTCCATCAACGTTCTTTCGGTCATCTTTCCTGGGAGCAGCGACGCTTCCTTCTCTCTAGCTTCATTCATCACGCTTGTACGCCGAGAATGGGCCGATACAACTGATCCAAATACACCCACGAAACGATACGGAATCACACAAATAGCGCGGGCAATTGTGGCTTGGGTAGCTTTGCAGGGTGTCACTCAGGAGTGGCAGGAGAAGATATGGCTTGAGCATCTCTCAGAGATCCGTGTCAATGAAGCCACCGAGGTTCGACCTACTCTTTCTAGGAGGTGAGTCGTTTCATTTGAAATAAATATCGTCATTCATACCCAAAGGAGAGCAGAAACTCTCGTGTACGAGTCACATCGGACGTCCTACTCCCCGACCACAGTGGTCAACTAATCGAAGCATCTATCGGAGAGGCCCCCTTACGGACACCACCAACGACGTACAAATTCTCAATAACACCTCTTCCATCTTCTCGGCCTCGTGTTGTAAACGCACCACCGCGTTTAACCAACGGTGAACTCAAAGTGACGCTTCGGCGGCTATCCAAGATGGTCTTGGCTGGTTACGGCGGTGCCAGTCTTTTATTTTTCGGTGTCTCTCCCGGTGTACCGTTAAATACGTCTAAATTTTCATCTGAAGAAGCACAGTTGGCTCTTGCAGTTGATGCATCAGAGGCCGAAGCTGCTGGTGACTCTATTACCCCGCCTTTAACGCCAGAGGTCGATTCTCCCTCTGGTTACTCGTGGTGGGATGTGCTCCTCGGCAAACATGATCAGGAAATATTCGAGAGAGCAGCTGGAGTTGGTACTTCAAGTCAGAAAGCTCAACGAGAGATCAAAGCTAAGATGACTACGACGGCCGTGAGTCTAATGTCACTTGAATGACGTATTGGCCTGCTGATTCCTTCCTAGATATCCGGGAAGGATTACACGATGCCCCGATACTGGGTACTTACAGATCATGGACGTGGTCAAGTCGTTCTCGTCTTACGAGGTGCGCATGCTACCTCCTCACTGACTTGAATCAGAATGTACATTCCAGACTTCAGGTACCATGTCTCTCAACGAAATCGCAGCGGACCTCACCTGCGATGCAGAAGACTTCGAGCCTGCCGTGACGATGGATGAGGAATCACAATCTCTCCCTGGTCGATGCGCGTTTCCATCAATGTCGTTAAAGGAAGAAAACGCGTCCTCCGTGACGTTGTCAACGGTTCCACGATATCATGTACATAGTGGTATGCTCCGTATGGCAAGGGCTATGGGTGGTATAGGGAAACCGGTACATATTGCGGTACAAGAGGCGTTGCATCATAATCCCGGTTATGGTTGGTTGTCTGTGTCTCTACTTACGCATGTCGATCAAATGAATTTTGTGATAGATCTTGTTCTGTGTGGACACAGTTTAGGGGCTGGTGTTGCTGCGATCCTTGGGATGGTGTATAGTGTTCCTTATGGACGAGAGGTTCAACACTCATGGCTGACTGTTAACAGAAATGGGCGGATCTCAAGACGTGTTTGACTGTACGTTCAAGTGGCCTGCCGGTCGGGCGACGTGTTTTTGTCTACTGTTTTGCGCCTCCGTACGCCATCTAACGTTCTTTATCCTATAAACCTGATTGCCTCATTAAACTTAGAGCTCTCGCTGACGCCACACTAAGCAAGCTAGCAAATAGACTTATCGTTTCTTTCGTCTACTCACACGACGTAGTGGCTCGTCTATCTCTCGGGTCAATACGTGACCTCAGAAATGCAGCTTCCTGGCTGTGCGAAGCGGAGATCAAGCATGTAGGGCAGGGGTGGAGTGCTGTTACTAATCGGGCGAAACGGTGGAAAGCGGGCGAGGGTTCGCCTGACGATCGTCATTGGGTGCGTAAACCCGAAACATTGTATGGTAGCTTACTCAGGCGTGTCGTAGTTTGTGGCAGTGCGCAAATCGCTCCAGGCTAATATGCAAATGTCAAATATGTTCCCGCCGGGCCAGGTCTTTTGGGCGTTGAGGGACAGTGATTTGCACCCCAAACATCGATCGTATCTCGGGTCTACGAATAATGTCCGCTCCGCGGATAAGCTCAGGCTGTTTGAGGTCCTCGATGTTGAGAAAGTCTTTTCGCAGATTGTATTTGCGAAGGACATGCTCAAGTACGTCTCCACTATTCCCTGAGACCTTCACAACACTGATGATACTTGCTGGTTCCAGAGCCCACATGCCCAACCAATATGACAAGGTCCTCCATGATCTTTTGTAGCCCACTTGTAGTCATCTCAACGTCTCAACGACGACGATACCCATGCTGTACAAATCGCCACGCTAACCGTTGTACATAGATACATATGTAGGCAGAGCCTACATGCTTGTGAAACTAATTGTATGGATTATTATAACCTAAAGTATACCAAGAATGATGCAATGTCCTGTGATTGATCTTGAGATATCGTGGATACAAGCATGATGTGGAAATGGTTTGTACTTAATCCTGATCCGTCTGGTCGCGTGGCCGGTATTTTATACCACGCATCTCGAGCTCTTGCTCAACGTCCTCCGGTATTCGACCTTTCACGCGTACAGCGTACATCCCTCTGACGTATTTCGCTAGAACCCCCGACCTACTTCAATTTCTGATAAAACATAAATATACATAGCACAAACCTGTCCGCTGCCACCTTGCCACCCACGAATTCTCCGGGTCAATGACTGAGATAACTCCATCAAAGTAGGTTGTTGTACATGATGCTATGCGGTCTGAGTTGCCTTTCATCTTTGTGCGGTGAGTCTTAGACTCTGAAAGTAAGAAAGATGGAATCGCCCGGAAAACACACCTGCATGATCTCTTCGCAGTTTGGACACCCATTCTTACGGAAATCGACTGGAAGTTGGATAATGGAGCAGAGTAGACATGCGCGAAGCTGTCTTGAGCGGGCTTGAGGTGGAATGGCAGCTGTCGCCATGAAAGTTCTCTTCGTCAATGGTCAAATTAGCAAGGTTTCCCAATGGCAAGGTCGGAGCTTAGTGGTCACGTGTATTTTTCACGATGAGAACCCTTGTCTGAGCTCACAAGTGACGCCCGAATCGGCAAATTCAACAGTTCTGACACGTCTTTCCTGAGTGCTTCGAGTGCCTTGATTGTTTATAAGCCACCCTCGACGTTTACTTTGGGGCAAAAAAGTTACAATTGACTTCAAACGAGTCATCATCTATTCAAGTATGCTTTTATCCCTCTTGTATTCATCACATTTCCAAGCTATATTTCACACTTGACAGCGTATGAGCGATGTCGGGCAGCAATTGCTCTCCGGTATGTTTGCCTTTTTAAAGACGAACAGTACTGAATTCGTTGATCCAAACAGGCGCACTTTCAGGTTTTGCGACGACAGTATGCCTTCAACCCTGTGAGGAACACAAAAGCATGCCGTCCGTGATAGTAAATGGTCCTCAAATTTTTTCTAGTTGACCTCGTGAAGACGCGTATGCAACAAGGGGATGGCACAATACAAGTGAAGTGAGTACTCATTCTTCATTCGACCAACCATAATCCTCAAAAGTTTGATACAGACGCAACGCTCTAATTCTAGGCACTGCTCGCAATGTCATCTTGGAGAGAGGGTTGGGAGGACTATGGAGGGGTACCGCTGCTTCTTTAATAAGGTGCGTATCTTTCTGTGCTCTAGTCTGACGCCAATACAACTTCTGTTTATAACCGTTTATAAGGAACGTCCCTGGAGTCGCACTCTACATGACAAGTGTAACACAGTTACGGTCTATTATGGCAACTTCGCCCTACTTCGCCGCTGTCCATGGACATACTGGAACTAGGAATAGGTCATCGGTGTTACCAACTCTGACTAGCACAGGCAATCTACTTGCAGGCGCCACTATGCGTGTCGCAGTTGGTTTTCTCTTGAACCCCTTTTCAGTAGTAAAGGCACAGTTTGAAGTGAGTTCTCTTCCAGAAACTGATATATGGGTTAATTGGATCTTAGAGCAACATGTACGCGTACCAAAGCGTGACGGGTGCTCTCATCTCCATCACTCGACAGGGTCCGTCGGAGCTTCTTCGTGGTTTTCTAGCGTCTTCACTCCGTGATGCACCGTATGCTGGACTGTTCATCGTCTTTTACGAAGGCATTAAGCGCGAAACATGTATGAATTTTGCATACTCGCTTGGTTATCCGACTCATTTCTCTCGTCTGTAGATTCTATATTCCCTATCACATCCAATGGCCATGCAGCCGCAATACACAGCTTCTCAGCAGCCTCTGCTGGAGCCATAGCAACGCTTGCTACCCACCCCTTCGACGTCATAAAAGTATGTTCATCGATTTCTTTCTCGCCCTTGACAGGCTCAGCATCATTCTTGGTAGACCAAAATTCAAGTACGATCTGAAGACCGATATCATGGACTCTGGCGTACAATACGGACTATTTGGCAGGTAATGAAGCCGTGCGCTAACTCCGTTTTATTGCAACTCAATATCGCGATCTTAGCAACGCGGAATAACTGGATATTTCGATGGAGCATCTCTACGACTGTCACGCAAAGTCCTTAGCTCTGCTATTGGCTGGGCAGTCTACGAAGGCTATCTTATGTTTGTTCGCGGCCATAGGATTTCTTGATCAGGATCATGTCACACACCTAAATGTATATTTACCACCTATTGAAACTCTAATTTACGTTACGATGCTACTGCCTCCCTCATTGTATCTCTACCTACATGAACATGTATACTGCATACTTTATTGCGTCCGGTGCATATAACTCTTCATTTCTTTACGGGTCAAGGCACGACGCGCCCACGTGAGATTTCGTGACGTGTTCATCACACTAATTAAGCCTGTCACGGGCGCGAGAAAAATTTCTTTGATCTTTTTGTTCACCAATAACCATGGCCAGAGTGACCAGAAGCAGTGCACGACGCCCAATATCATCGACATCCACATCGGTAACAGGCACAAATAATCCATCTCCCATCTTCAGCGCCCAGGCGTCAGCGACCGCTTCTGAGACCCCCGCAACTTCTGACAACGAAGCGGCGGGTAAGACAAGGGGCACCATGAGAAAACGCGCCGCTTCAAGTGATTTAGATGATGTTGAACATGAGGAATCGGTATCTGTCAAGCGACCTGCTTTAAAGCGCAGAGCTGTCTCGTCAACTTGTTATATCGAGATAATGACAACTTCCAAAAAGAAGGGGAGGACCAAGGTACGCAGAAGATGCCGTGATATGTGCCCTAGAAACGCTGAGTCTGCGTTTAAGGCATTTGCATCAACGCCTCCACCCCGCCAAAGCCGTAAAAACAAGGGCAAAGGCAAGGTGCCTATTGCTTCAACGCCAGCGTCCTCTGATGACGAGGATGCCGGCATGGAATCCGATGCAAGTCTAGAATACAAAGAGATTGATGAGTCTGAAGGCAGTGGTTCTGAATATGTCATCTCTGAGGAAGAAGACGAGAATGCCTTTGTGGCTAGTGACAGTGACGAGGAAGCAATCATGCTCGCTGCTGCTACCGAGATGTCTCTCCAGACCGTGCAGTCTAGCGGTGCCTCAGGCTCGGGTTACTCCTCCAGAAACCCCATAAACAAGGTTGCTGCCCTAGCTGCTGCTGCCGCCGAGCGGCGCATGGAAAGGGCCAACAAGGACATTGATGTTGATGACTATTTTTCTGAAGGCGGTCAGGAAATAGATGGGTCTGGGTCTGATTCTGACGTTCCTCTCTCTAGCAAGGGCAAGGGCAAAACTCCCGTGAAGAAAGGCAAGAAGCCTGAGACAGCTCATTGGCCAAGTGTTCCAAAGAAACATATGACTCTGTCTCAACTTCGAGCAGAGAAGAAGGAACAACGACGCAGGGTGAACGAATGGAAGAAAGAGATCAAGGTCGAAGAAAGAAGGCTCATGCGAGAACTGGGCAGGCGTCTTACCTATGTGCGTGCGCTCATCATGCCAATAATTGTATCAATGGTGATCGGACGTTACAGGCTGAGAAATCTTCGCTCGCCTTGCTGCGACACCATCCGGAACTCAAGGATGTCTGGGGTGACCTTGAGGAAACAATTCCCATAGTCAAGCCTACCCAGGCCGAACAGCCAGAGAATCTTAAACTAACTCTTTTGCCCTTCCAGCGTGAGAGTTTATTCTGGATGCGGCAGCAAGAACAGAGTATCTGGCATGGTGGAATGCTTGCAGTACGTTTCCTGTCCTGTTTGACCTTGACTTGGCCCATGTCTAGTTATTTAGGATGAGATGGGGTAAGTGATCTTGAAGAGCGAGAGCCGAGAACTTGGACTCATGACGTCGCAGAATGGGGAAAACTATCCAGATTATCGGTCTACTTGTCTCAGACAAGATTAGACCCAATCTTGTAGTGGCGTCAGCGACCTTGTTTGATGTTAGTGTAGAGGATGGCTTACCCTTTTCTTTTCCCAGTCCCACTGTCGCAGTCATGCAATGGAGAAATGAAATAGAGACTCATAGCATTGGCATGAAAGTTCTCGTTTGGCATGGCTCATCTCGAATAACGGACCATACCGAGCTCAAGAAGTACGATGTGGTGCGTGTACAAGAATCGTCTTATTTATCCTCGCGTTCTGAGCGTAATTCACAGGTTCTTACGACCTACGCTGTAATGGAAAGGTATGTAAAATGATACTTATATCTCGAAACCGATTTAACCAATATGGTCTCTAGCTGCTTCCGCAAGCAACATTCAGGGTTCAAAAGGAAAGGCATGATAGTCAAGGAGAAATCTCCTATCCATCAAATCAAATGGAATCGCATCGTGGTACGATTCCAGAATTTTCGCATTAACCTATCTCTTACTTTCTTTATCCAGCTCGACGAAGCCCACAACATAAAAGAACGATCTACGAATACTGCCAAAGCTGCGTTCGAGCTTAAGGGCAACTTTCGATGGTGCTTGTCCGGCACTCCCCTGCAGAATCGTGTGGGAGAATTGTACAGTCTTGTACGTTTCCTTGGAGGGGACCCCTTCTCATACTATTTTTGTCTGTCTGCCCATAGTCTTAACAACTTCACCAAACTCACTAAAAACTGTCGGCAGGCAAATCATGCGATTGCAAATCCTTGCACTGGAAGTTTTCTGACAAGAGGACTTGTGATGGTGCGTCTCGTCCACTTACATGGTTCACGCTTGACATAACATACTCATTTATTCGTAGACTGCGGACATACTCCGATGCAACATGTGAGTCAATCGTCACTGAGTAGCTGTCTACCAACTCAAGGATTCCTCTCAGACTTGTTTTTGGAACAATGAGATTCTTACCCCCATCCAGAAGCATGGCATGGTTGGCCCGGGTAGGCCAGCCTTTAAAAAACTTAGGGTCCTCTTAGATAGAATGATGCTTCGCAGAACGAAGGTCAGTCCAGACAGTACTGACCCAGATTTCACATCCATTGATGCCATTTTCAGCTTCAAAGAGCCGATGATCTGGGTTTGCCGCCTCGCACTGTACTTGTTCGCAAGGATTATTTCAGTCCAGAAGAAAAAGACCTTTATCTTTCGTTGTATACTAATGCAAAACGCCAGTTCAGCACTTATGTTGATCAAGGAACGGTGCTTAATAGTAAGTTCACTAGGGCTCATTCGGATTAGTTTCTAAACATTGTTGCAGACTACTCAAATATTTTTACCCTGTATGTCCAGTTCCAACCAAAAAAATGTTTTTCCTTACACTATCGATATCCAGTCTTACTCGACTCCGGCAAATGGCGTGTCATCCTGATCTCGTTCTACGGAGTAAAACAAATGCTTACAAGTTTAATGACTTGAATCTGGAGGAGGCTACTGTGTGCCGTATCTGTAACGACATTGCAGAAGACGCCATCCAGGCCAGATGTCGGCATATCTTCGATCGTGCGTGCATCCAACAGTACCTCGAAACTTCTGAGGAGGACACGGTTCGGCTCTTCCTCTCGTAATCTTTGTGTCTCATCCTCACTAAACTTCTCCAGCCCAAGTGCCCGACTTGCCATCTTCCCTTGACAATCGACCTAGAAGCACCTGCTCTGGAAATTGATGAATCTATCATCAAAGCTCGTCAAGGCATTCTTGGTCGTATAAATCTCGATTCGTGGAGATCGTCGTCAAAGATAGAGGCACTCGTTGAAGAGCTGAGCAATCTGCGAAATAAGGATGCCACGACGAAGAGCATAGTTTTTAGCCAGTTCGTCAACTTCTTGGACCTAATTGCGTTCCGTCTTCAGAAAGCTGGCTTTAACGTGAACACGTATGAAATCACATACATCCTGATACTGACTTCTATTGGTGAATAGATCTGTCGTTTGGAAGGGACTATGAGCCCTCAAGCCAGAGATGCCACGATCAAGCATTTTAGTAAATAGATTCATCCTTCCTGTGAACAAGGATTTACCGGGAGACTTCTAGCGAATCATGTGGATGTCACTGTCTTCCTCGTTAGCTTGAAAGCCGGAGGTGTTGCTCTCAACTTGACAGAAGCATCGCGAGTGTACCTTATGGATAGTTGGTGGAATCCAGCAGTATGTGGTATTTCGCTTCTTAATATACTGCTTAGATCATCGTGTATCAGGCTGAATACCGTGAGTGTCTTTCCAAGATATCCTGAATGAATCCTCTTCTAAAATCGCATACAGAAGCAATGGATCGCATCCATCGTTTAGGCCAGCACCGACCGGTGAAAGCCATCAAGCTCGTCATTGAAGATAGCATTGAAAGCCAGGTTGTTCAGGTACAATGTTTCGTGAAAATTTATTTTAATTAATGTCTGACCGTTTTTCCTGGAATGCCCAGCTCCAGGAGAAAAAGTCTGCTATGGTCAACGCGACTCTAGACACAGACGACCAGGTAGGGATGGCACCTTATGGCGAACATTATATGGTTATGCTCATTCTTATGTTTACTAAGGCTATGGGACGTTTGACGCCTGAGGATGTGAGCTGTTGCTTATCTTTTATGCTCTCGCTAATTCTGTTATAGCTTAGCTTCTTGTTCAGAGTGAGTCACCGCAATGTCTTCGAGTTTGCATATGGTGCTGATAGGCTTATTATAGTTATGAAAACATATACCCTCTCCTTATATATGATTTGTGAATTATGCGCTGACTCGTGGTTTTTGTATCGCCCGTGTGGCTAGGATTGATATTATTTTGCAGCAGCGAATGTGAATTATAGCCGTTTGCATAAGTAAATGAAATAAGAGTGAAATCAACTCCTAAGCTAGGGTTATCCCATTCAACACGCTTTTACACGCTTTACATTCGTTTTTCACATTCCTGCTCAGTATGGGGACCAAGAAAGTTCAGAAGACTTCTAATCACTCAAAAGCCACTAAATCCATCAAAAAAGTCACGCTAGTTCTCCTTGTTCAACCTCCAGAGTGACGCCAATTCAGGAAAATTATACCTGTTCTTGGCAAGGCATATCAGACTTGGAAGAGATTACCATTACTTGCCAATGGATCAGCAACTCCTCTTCCCAGAAGCCGAACATGTTCTTGTTTTTCGATGAGCTTCAATTCTCTTGTGCACCAACCAATTGATTTCTGCACGCTCAACTACAATTCATTGAGGACTTCAACAAGCCACGGTGGGCTATGCATGGAGGGCAAGATGTGCCAAGAAAACAACGGCAAATAGTGTGGGATCATAACCAGTGCGTGTTTTGATATCAGCAAGGATTAAGATGTTGGGGTTCTCCTGAGAACAAAGAGTGACAACAGTCTCAGCATTAAGTTCAGTAGTTTTTACATTGAGAATGTGCTGTTTGGACATGCACGGTTATATGGACCACATTTGATAATCTCATTCAACAAACCGCTTGGCGGACTTTGAATTCCGACCAAGTGAAATCGTCGATTGTCACGCGAAGCATAAACACTGCTGGCAGATGATACTTTTCCCCCCGGAACAAGAAATGTGCCATGCCATTTCTTATGCACATATTTCGGGAGAAAGACATTTTCCATTGTTTAAAATCTTTTTCACCTGGAAATATGTGTGTTAGAAATGGCATGACACATTTCTTTGTTTCTGTTTTCTGAGTAAAAAGTGATGGCTGCCAGCAGTGAAATTTGTCCTCTACAGTCCTCCCAGCTAGACAAGACATCTAAAAACAATTATAGACCTTCCTTATAATATATATATGATCTGTGTCAAGCTTTTACGACATGATCAAGCAATCACGACACAATTACATGTTCAATTTGTGCCAGATTCATAATCCATAGAGTACTAGTATTACTTTATCTGAGTCTTGTGAGGATCAAGGATACGGTGTTAGAACTGATACTCCAAGTTCTTGTACAGTGTTCAGCGGTACCTAGATAATGTTTAGATAATGTATACGTTCAGTATTATTTCCCAGTAAACGTATAAACGGAACTGTATTGAAGTCCTAGATAATGGATACGTTGAGTATTATTTCTAGGTACGGATTGTAAGTTATGTGTGATAGTAAGTATAAGGTTGACGACATACCCCAGTTAACGTATAAACGGAACTGAGGTATGTCTAGAATGGTGGATCTGTTTATATGTAAGTGCTGGGACAAAGGATGGCCACTGGCCCTAGTGTCATTGTTCGTGGTACACTGCGCTTTGGCTCGCCTTTAGGGTACCAACATACGGGCATTCCGATCTCTTAATAATTTACATTATGCAACTCCCATCCGTTTTACTCGTGGATAGTATGGGATTAATCGATTATCCATCATCCATCACCGGTCGGGAATCTGCAGCCGTCATCTGATGCAATCTATTCCATGTGCAACAATGCATTCCACATAACAACGGTACAATAACCAAGACAAGCATGTAGAAAATCCAACCTTCCACCGACCTATCAATACATCAATCACCCTCCCGCAAATCTGAGTGTTCTCTCGTCACTTGTTCTTCGGAATTGACGTCTTCATTGAAAGCCTTCAAAACAAGTTCACGGCGTAGCCATTTCTCCTCGGGGGTTATCCACCAGCTAATTATACCGAAGAGGGTAACGGCGCCAAAAATGACACACGCCTAAACATTCATGGATTCAGGCAAGGACAATAGGTATTTGAGGAAATGACTAACAAAATTGAATGTCTCCGCCGCAACAGGGAAGAAGAACGGAGAAATATCCACCTATCAG
>QLON01000977.1:0-31750 GCA_003313675.1 Termitomyces heimii
TTTTCAGTACACCATAATCCGTAACGCAATTATATGTATTTGTCTGCCACATAATGTAATATTATGTTTTACATTCGCATTGTCATAGATAATTTTAAACCTCGGTCAAGGGAGCCAGCGACAGTTATGCGCGTTGATGAAGTGGACTCCCAAGCTCATGAACTGATGTGGTCAGGCATTGAACATCACTGTCTCTTGGGAGAAACGTAGCCCCGAGTGCAAAGATGCAGAGGATGATTCCGTCGAAATCTCTCGATATCTCAACCAAGGCACACTGCTCGAGATGTCTGGGTACGGTACTTTGACGATTACCGTCACTGACATTGATTCTATAGTATGGCTCTTCTCAAAGAGGCATATTACCATATACAGGGCCACCCCATCCGCCAGAACATTGCAGAATTCCAAGACGGGCTTCTCGTGCGAAAATAATTAATCATTTGCGGTGTCTGACTATACTTTGTACAGCTCTTCGATATCGGCGTTATTGACGTCGAGACGTGCCAGCCCCAAATCATCAGACGTTTATCAACATTCAAATATTCTGCATGCTTTTCAAGTCTAGGGATTTGAGAGTGGAAAATTGTCGCTACAAATCAAGAAGCTGCGTGCGTGCACCATATTAGAACCATCAGGGAAAAGTCCAGATCTGGTTCGTATTCCCTTGAATACAATCCCAGGTCTGAAGCTGGTTTCCATTGGCCGTCCAGCCATACGGAAGGTTGAGGCACTTGCCTGAATACGTTGTCAACTAACTTGGGCGTCGATGAATCATCAAAAGACATACCAGTCCTATAAAGCTGGATGCGCTTATCCTCGGTATAATACTATTGTTGAGAGGAAAGTCCACTATAGCTCCGAAGATTCACTTTGTCACCATTCGTTGGGTCTTGACGAAAAAGTATAAGAATAAGTACGAAGAGAAAGGAAAATGACATATGTCGCTTACATGCTGACCCGGCATCAACATTGAAGATCAAGGAGTCGTAGGTTTGAGACTGTTGTTTGTAGGGCGTAAACGCTTCGGCGCATTTGGATAACTGGTGGAAGGGTTGAATATCTAATGGTATTTATACTAATAATTGGAGGCTTTGAGAGCCGTATACCGAACTAACGTGCATATTACCACTCAATGTATTCTAATTCTAAATCATATACGTACACATGATGAGAATGACACGTGAGCAAGCAGGAGACTGTTTTCATCTATGGCGATGGCGATGGCGATGGCGATGGTGTTAGGGAATCTCGTGCAGGGAATGGAGTACATCAACCAGCCCGTGCACGCGAGACTATACCCGTATCCGATCGCGACGACGTTCCACGCAGCATGGATATCCCTAATCTACCAATCCAATGCCGCGTCGTTGATGGGCACACGGCTGTCCTGCGGACGATATATCCTCGGCTACCTCATCATGGTGCGGCGCACCCCCTCCTCCCTCCATCCCTCACTCCCTCACTCCCAAACTAAACCAATAAACTCAGGCATGGGCCGGCACAATATACACACACCACCTCCTAGGTCTTCAACTCCCAATGCTAAACTCACCAACACCATACATAACATACATCCCCCCCCAACATCCTCCTCACACTCCTAGCCACACTCTTCCGGCCCTCTTATCACCCACAGCACCCGCACTCCTCGACACCGCGCTGTTCCCGCTCGATGCGTGATTGATATATGTAAGGATCAACCATTGCTGTGATAGGTCGGATTGAGGATTGTATAATTGAGAAATCGTTATGTAGGAATAGGAGGATGAGGGTAAATTTTGTTTTTTAAGATTGGAGTATGATAACGAGAGTGATTGGGACGAAATAATGGTCTCTGCAGTCTATTTTACATATGTGAATTTTTTTTCTTTTAATTTAATTAATTGTCAAGTTTTTGCAACTTTTTGATGATGAATGACACCAGCAAGCTACAATACTGATATCAAGCTAATAAGTGGACCAATAAGCAAATGTACAGTACCCTTGTCCAGGGGTGTAAGCATAGTTGTGTCTCTATATGTTGATTTTACATAATTACAGGAGAACTTTTCCTCACAGATAATTTCTGGCAGTATGTGTAGTAGTGGGGTTTACATACATTGCAGTATAATCAAAGACAGGCAGATTAAAGGAAAGGTAGCTTTGGGTTTAGTATATGGGCTAGGAGGTAGGTAGTTTGTGACCAATGAGATTCCTGCACATGGGGAGTGAGCTCCCTGCCTACTGTGTGCCAGTTGTTATATCAGGGGATGTTAGACTGACTATTGATGTATGTATGCATGAATCAGATCTGGCCTGATTCTATTGTTGCACAGTTCCTCCCCTCATTCATTTTTTCCACTTTTTTTTCTCTTATCTGGCTGAGACTTTACCCCACTCCACACCAGTATATAGCCATGGTGGAGTGAGTGATTCAGAGCTGGGGCTTCTGGGTCTTTTCAAATAACCAAAGGTGGGTGAGGTCCTGCCCATTGAAAAGTAACTACTAGCTCTTTCTGAATAACTAAAGGTGGGCAAGGTCCTTGTCATGACCCAATTCAAGCTCTTCCCTGTCTCCCTCTCAGTCCTCCAAACCCCAACTACTTTGAAGTCCAATTGTTCCTAATACCCATAGGCTCCACACTGTTGAGTGATGTCCCAGAATATAGGTGTGTCAATGGAATAATTGTTGTTTGAAGCAGAGATGATAAAGATTCAGTAAAACCCTGCAATTATTATGCAGTTGCTACAATATACTAAGCATAACAAGACTGTAGCAAAGTATATTAGAGGTACTGTATGTAAATAAAATGTAGTAGTTAGGCACTAGACTAATAACAGAAAAGTGTGGACAGGTTCCTAGTAGATGCTAAACTGGTATGATGATGGTGGTGGCAGTGGTGCAGTCATTTGTAGCTTTTAACAATGAAACTGAGCAGGCTTAGAACATGCAAATAGCTTGTTATATTGCAGTGCTGTTAGATAGTGCTTGTATCAATGATTCTGCTGACAGTGAGAGGGTAGTTCTCTAGTGCTACTCAGATAAGTTGCTAGGTTGTTGGTGACTCTAACAGCTTGTTGGCAAAGTTATATAAAATGTAAAACAAAGGAGTAAAGCCCATAGTTGGCCTTTGTAAGCATTAATCAAGAAAAAAAAACATAAACATAAATGTCAGCTGCAACAATGAGCTGTGGGCAGAAAGTGCTGGGTAAATAGAAGCTGAGAAAATGCAGAAAGTCACATAGACTGTTGTAAATCAAAGTGCATGATGAACTTGTAAAATTTGAAATCACTAGCTAAGTCCATGCATATGAGTTGCTGCTGAATGCTGCTACTTTTTTTTGATATTTACTTGATACTAGCTTTTATACTACAAGACTGTAATTGTTACTATATCTTAGTACTTCACTATCATACTTGACAACCATTCAAATTGTCAATCCATTATTTCACAAAATTTGGCTGCTAAGTCCCAAAAATAGCAGCACAACTTATTCCTCTCTTAGTGCCTCCAAGAATATATTTTGCATGCTTGCCTGACCTCTTTCCAATCATTCTTCTTCTTCTTCCAACCTATATGTTTCATTCCATTCCATCAACTGCTTCTGCTTCATCTTACTATACATGTCAAAGTTTGTTGCTGGCTTGCCACTGTTGTGTCTTATTTCTTTCTGTTCAATTTGTTGAAACATTACTTTTCTTTCATAAAGAAGTTGCTATTTTGTGACACTAGAAGTTGTCTGCAGTTGGCAAGTTACATGCCACAGACAGTGGTCCAAAAAAGTGGTGCTAGAGGTCCTGCCCATGTCACAATGGTTTGCTTCTCTTTTTTTACTCCATGTTTAGATTAGCACAGCACCAATTGAAGCTTGTCAATTCCTTTTCCTGTGCTAGTATTAGGGCTTATAGAGACTCCTTGTTGCTTGGATTCTCATGAGGATTCTCATGAGTCTTGTTGAGTAAGCATGTCAAAATTAGATATAATTGGTAAACTCTCATTATTTTATTGTATGTTGACAGCAAACTTATCATCTCCTCTCAACTTGAAATATTGACTGTCCTTAGTCAGTTCCATGTATGCTAGCACTATGCTTTGCTGGTCCATGTGTGTAAACATTTAAGATTTGCAATTATAAGCAAGTGAGGCTCTGGGGTCTACCTGCCCACACCTGGTGCATGAGCAATGAATCAGTGAGTAGTTTCCTACTTTTGGTCTCTTTGCTGATTTTGGTGCAGTGCTTGCATTATGCTCAATGAGTGGTCTCCTGCTTATTCAAGGTCCCAGTGTCAGGGGACTCCTCATTCTCTTCTTTCCTTTCTTCTTTCACTTCTTATTCTTTCACTCTCCTTTCATTCATTTTCTTACTTCTTCTATCTTCTCTCATGGTATTGTTTCTATTCTTTCAATACTATTTATTAACACTATTTTCAACCTTTGAAGTGCTCTAGTTCTTTAGCTATCATCCAGACAAGTGTAGACTCTCCAGCACCACTTCCAGCCTGCTTATATAAGCCAGAGTTTGCTTTTCTGACTTTTAAAGTTCAGAGTTTTCCTGCCTTGTTTGCACTATTATTTGGTTAGTCAATTTTTGAGTTTTTAAGGTTTTGTTGTACTGTACAGTTGTTTCCCATGCTTCAGAAGCCCCAGAAGCATCCAACCTGGCATAAGGAATCTCCAGACTTGTTTTCTTTGGATTTCCTCTGCCAGGTGAGTAGTTATTATAATATTGTCAGTACCTATTCTAATATACTTTGGATCTCTCTCTGCTAGCTGTGTGACTGAGCTATAGCCTCCAGAGGTTGCTCTTACAGTAGAACAAGTCTCTACATTTCAGTCTGGGAGCCCTCTTCAGCCTGCTTGAACTCTCTCTTGCTTCTTTAGGTCTCTCCTCTACTAGATTACTCTCTGCTCCTCTATTGCTTCTATAACCCAACTAGCCCCCTCAAACACTCCCCTAGATGCTTCTGCCCCTCAGAATAATGCCTGGGGTTGCTTGCTTGCTCTAGAGACTCAGGTGCAGACTATTCAAGCTTCCCTCACCCTTTACATTACCGAACTTGCTAGATTATGTCAAGCTACAGATACTATCTTCCATTCTCTCTAGACCCTCTTAGAGTGCCTCCCTCTCACTCCTACTCCTCTCCAGACACCACCAGTTAGGGCTGACACACCTCCAGCCCCTCACCTTAGGGCCTCCTCCCCAGCTCATGCCAATATTCCTCACTCAGCACTCCTAAATGCATTCAATGGTAATCAAGCTATGGGTGAGTATTTCCTGCAGTCTTATATCACCTACATCTAGCTCAGTGGTGAAGCCTTCCCCTCTAATGCTCTCAAGATTGCCTGGGTTCTCTCCTATATAAAGTCTGAGCAAGCTTTGACATATGCATTATGAATTTTTCAATGCCCTGGAGAAGTAGAGAGTTTTGAAAGTTGGGGTCAGTTTAAGAAGGAGTTTCAGACAGAGTTTTTTCCCTTGGACCCTGCTAAGGTAGCAGCCCTTACTCTTCAAGATTCTCATTGATATAGATAGGGAAAGTGAACCTTAGATGAGTATATTGACTCTTTCAGAGCTCTAGCTGAATAGGCCTCCTATTCTGATGGTCTTTAGCTCTGTCTCACTTTTTGAGATGGCCTTCTTCCCTCTCTCATAGACTATATTGACAGCATGGCTGAGGAATGACTAGATGACACAAGTATTGAGTCTTAGTATCAGGTAGCATGTGATTAGTAGTAGCTCATGAAGTTACAATGTAAGCTCCACCATAGAACTGCTCCTTATTCCACCTCCCATGCCTCTCCCTCTATTTGTTCTCCTCTTTAGCCTTCCTTTCACTCTCATGCTCCATCTCTTGCTCAGGCACCTACAGCATGTTCACTTCCTCTTGGAGTTCTGATAGATATTGATGCCTTTTATCAATGCTCATCACTTCCTCTCCTTTGCTGCCACTGTGGAAAGCCTGGTCACTTTGCTCAATATTGCCCTTAGGGGTTGGAGGTGCACTACCTTTCAGCCTTAAAGCAGGAAGAGCTCCTTCTCCAGCTTTTGGCTGCCAGAGATGCCTAGGGAAACCCTTCTCCTGACATACAGCCTGTACTATACAAGCTAGGAGATTGAGTCTATCTAGATGCCTCTGACATTGCTACTATTTGACCTTTTCAGAAGCTCTCTTATCACCATCTAGGATTCTTTCCCATATTAAGGCAGGTGGGCCCACTAGCCTATCGACTCAAGCTGCCTAGTGGAATAAGTCAACTCCATCCAGTCTTTAATGTGATACAACTCTCTCCAGCACTTGAAGACCCAATCCTAGATTAATGCCCACAGCCACCTCCACCTCCAGTTTTAGTTGACAACTAAGAAGAGTATGAAGTGGAATAGATCCTTGACAGCTGACTCTTTAGAAATAAGCTTTAGTTCAAGGTCAAATGGAAAGGCTATGGAATTAAGAACATCTCCTGGGAGCCACAAGAGAATGTCCATGCCCCTGCCTTAGTCCAGGAATTCTATCAGTAGCATCCCAATGCTCTTTGAGCAATTAGAGGTCTTTATTCTCTTTCTAAGGTAGACCAGGCCATCTAGAACTACTTCTACTCAGCATGTCAAAATGCCACACTCTAGAGGAAAGGTGATGTCAAGGAACTCCTCATTCCCTTCTTTTCTTTTTTCTTTCACTTCTTATTCTTTCACTCTCCTTTCATTCATTTCCTTACTTCTTCTATCTTCTCTCATGGTATTGATTCTATTCTCTCAACACTATTTATTAACACTATTTTTAACCTTTAAGGTGCTCTAGTTCTTTAGCTATCATCCAGACAAGTGTGGACCCTCCAGCACTGCTTCCAGGCTGCTTATATAAGCCGGAGTTTGCCTTTCTGACTTCTAAAGTCCAGAGTTTTCCTGCCTTATTTGCACTATTGTTTGGTTAGTCAATTTTCAAGTTTTTAAGGTTTTATTATACTGTACAGTTGTTTTCCATGCTTTAGAAGCTCCAGAAGTGTCCAACCTGGCATAGGGAATTCCCAGACTTGTTCTCTTTGGATCTCCCTCTGCCAGGTGAGTAGTTATTATAATATTGTCAGTACCTATTTTAATACACTTTGGATCTCCCTCTGCCAGCTGTGTGATTGAGCCATAGCCTCCAGAAGTTGCCCTTACACCGAGGCCCCTCATCTTGCCAGGACATGGCTGTGTGTGAGGTGTGCTGCTTCAACCACAAGTGATGTTCTGTGTTAGCACTGTGGAGGGCACATTGCATTTCTTGGGAACAGGAATGGTTGCTGCAAGGAGTTACCCAGAGGATGGGAGTTGAGAAGTGGGACTGAATGGTGGAGCTGGTAGGGGAGGCACTCATAGAGGCATCTGATGGAGGGTCGGAGAGCCAAGGAGTTGTCCTGTGGTCCTAATTACCTGTTAGGCAACCTAGGCTAGAACCAGCAGTTATGAGGGTCATGGGGAGTGCCTGGACAAAGGGAAGAGGCAGGCATCACCTAGTTCCTCCCCAGGGCCTTCTAAGAGGATGCATCTGCCTGCAGAGACCCCATCCCTAGCTTCCTTAGTTCACCTCTCTTCAGCAACCTTTTCTCCTTTATCTGGGCAGCTACTAGACGTCAAGGCAAGGACCCTGCAGAAGCATTCAGGGCAGGTTGACCAGAAGAGGGAGAAACATGAAGAGGAGGCAAAGGAGGAGGCAGTGTGCCAGAGGGGGCTGGAGGGAAACTATAAGATGGCTCTCTAGAAGCTGAAGGAGGCAAGAGTGGCCCAGGGAGAAGTCAAGGCCCAGCTGAATGCCATGAGGGCCAGGCTGGAGCAGGGGGTGGGGCTTCTAAAGCAGGGTTTCTTAAGTCCAGAACTAATTGAGGCCTTATATTAGGATGTGATAATTGGGCACATAACCTCCCTAAGTAAGTGCTCCTCTTTTATGGTTAAGTCAGTACTAATATCTCCAGGCTGGGCCTAGGAGCATCACCTGCTCCTGGATGGAGCTGCCATGGCATTCTTGTCCCTGCAAGAGGGGTTGCAGTTGGAGGTAAAGAATTCTGGAGTAGAGTAGGGTCTAAACCTATTGGGGAGGCTAGTGACTGCTCACTGCTAGAAGAATGTCCCAGCCCTGAGGTGGTAGTTCAAATGGATTCTGGATGAGGGCAAACAGCTCCTGTCTTGGGATCAGTTGGCTGAGGAGGTGTGGCAAGAGCAAACAGTGCCCATCTTGGGATCAGTTGGCTAAGGAGGTGTAGTAAAAGCAAACAGCTCCCATCTTGAAATCAATTGGCTAAGGAGGTGTAGTAAGAGCATGGTCTGGAGGGGGTGGGGGAGGGTTTTTGGGGCTGGCCAAAGAGGGGAAAAAGTGAGGATAGTTTAGGGCCCTAGCTCTAAGGGCCTTCTGTTTTCTTGCCATTATCTATAAATTAGTGTACATATAAAATATACATAATTGGTCTTCTAGAATTAAAAAACAGTGTAAGTAAGGTGGCAGAAAAACTGGAAAAAGCACCTTGCCCAGACTTTAGGATGCTACTGTGAAAGAAAACTAAAAAGGAGTAAGATTTTAGAGAGGAGAAATAGAAGGTATATATGGGAGTTGAATTCCTATTAAGCCCAGAGGTGGGGATTACACCCACTATTGCCATTTGTGAGTCCTGCACCCAGGAGGGTTATTTCCTAAGTGCCATTGCTGAAAGTCCCAGAGTTTGTCAAGGGCACCTTTGAGGTTTTGGTGCAGTTCCCAAGTGTCATCCTCTGGGCCATATCCTTGCCATTATATGAGGAAGTGGAATTGTTCACAAATGTTTCAAGAGTCAAGGATGTCTTCAACCTTGTAGTGGTACTCATTTTCAATCTTGACCAGGGGAGGGGGTTCAGGGCATCATTTGGGGAAGGAATCTGGGGGTGTCATTCCAGGAGGCAGATGTGGAATACTAGGTGCAGACCTTTAAGTCCTGAGGGGAGCTTGATCTTATAGGTGTGGAATAAAACTTTCTTCAAGATCTTGAATGGGCTAAGGCATTTATAATCAAGCTTTGAGGAGGGCTGGCAGATGCAGAGGTAGCATTGATTTAACCATATCTTTGTCCTGAGGGCCCAGTTAGGGGTGTCTTCCCATTTCTGGTTGGCATGTTTCACATAGGCCTGGTTTGTAGTATTAATTTCCTCCTAGAGAAACACATGAAGGAACTGAAGATTTTGGGTAACCTCATGGGTGGCATGCAATGGGATGTTCTGGAGCAAGAATGCTAATTGAGGGTGATATCCCTTGTTGGCAAAGAAGGGTAATACTCTAGTGGCCAAGTGCTGTGTATTGTTGTAGATGAATTTGGCTAGAATGAGCTTGGTGCATCAGTCATCCTGCAGGTAGTTGACATACAGCTGGAGGTACTGCTTGAGAAACTGGTTGATCCTTTTAGTTTGATCATTAGTTTCAGGGTAATAGGCAGTAAAGAGGCTAGTTTTTACTTTAAGGGCTTTATATAGAGAAGTCCAAAACTTGGATATGAAAAGAGGGCCATGGTCAGAGACAATGTCATCTAGGAGTCTGTGCTTGGTGAAGATGTGCTTAAGGAATAGCTGGGCAAAGTCTGGGGCAGTGTTTATGGTGTGGCAGGGTAGAAAGATGCCTTGTTTAGTTAGTTTATACACAATGACAAGAATGGCATTGAACTCTTCTGATTCTGGGAGTTCAATGATGTGATTCAGGAATACAGAGGACCAGGGGCATTGTCCAACTGGCAGAGGTTTCAGGAGTTCATAGGGTTGGTATCAGGGAACCTTGGCTCAGAGGCAGGGTTCACATGATTAAATGTAGTGGGTCACATTCTTCTTCAATCCTGGCCAAAATTAAGCTTGGGAAATGAGCTAGAGGGTCTTATATATTCCAGGGTGTCCCTAGAGCTTGTGGTCATGGTATTGGTGGAGAATGTTGTAGTGGAGTCAGGCATAATCTGGGATATAGATGTAGCTGTCCTAGAGGAGGAGTTTTTCATTAGGAGATAAGGAGAAAGTGAGGTCTCAGTCATTTCTGTTGGAGGGATTGCAGAAGTCATGGTTAGTGAAGTATATGTCTCAGGGGGCACAGCATATCTGGCTCAGAATTTCTTCATCATTTAAATCAGTATGGTATTTAGATGTTTGGGAGGGATTACCACATGATAATTAAATGCATTGCATTCTACCTCAAATGACTTTTTGGAGTAGATGTCCAATCATTAGGTGAGGGCATTGAGTTTAGCTTCAAGTCATCCCAGATGGCACTAGATTGTGAAGTTATACTCTGAGAGAATCTTGGACCATTGGGCCTGCTGTTGGCTGAGTTGCTTAGTTGTGGTAAAGTACTGCAGGTTGTTGTGATCTGAGTAAACCTGAATCTGGTGCCAGACTTCCTTAAAGTAGGCTCACCATTGTTTGAAGGCTTTAACAATAGTGAGGAGCTCCTTGTTATAGATGTTGTAGTTGAGCTTGGCATCAATTATAGACTAAGTGTAGAAGGTGACTAGCTGGAGCTCTTCACTATCAGCATTCATCTGCAAAAGAATCTTGGCAATGTTGTAATCAGAGGCATCATATTCTAGAATGATTAAGAGGGCAGAGTCATAGTGCCAGAGCATGGAGGTGGCTATGAAGGCCTCCTTAAGCAGGTTCAAGATGCTCTGGCACTTACTGTCTCAGTTCCATGCAACATCCTTGCGTATGAGCCAGTTGAGGGATTTTGTAATACTAGAGTAGTTATTTATAAACCTTTGGTAGAAATTAGCAAAACCCAAAAAGAATTGTACTTCTTTGATGTTCTGAAGTTGTAGCTAGTTGACGATGGCCTTGACCTTGTGGAGGTCCATGCAAATGCCATTTGGAGATATAATGATGCTGAGATACTCAACCTCTTCCATGTGAAATGAATACTTCTTGGACTTGGCATGGAGGTTGTGCTTCTAGAGGCATTCAAGGACCTGCCAGACATGCTTTCAGTGGTCCTCCTTTGAGTCAGAGTAGATGAGGATGTCATCCAAGTAGACAATCATGAAAATATTACTTATGTCATGGAAGATGTTGTTCATGAAGTATTGGAATGTGGTGGAAGAGTTGGTCATTTCAAAAGGCATTACAAAGTATTCAAACAGACTATATCACATATGGAATGCAGTTTTTCACTCATATCCTGGAATGATGCAGATATTGTTGTAGCTAGAGCAGAGATTAATTTTCATATAAATCTTGGTGCTGCAGAGTCAGTCAACCAGATCACTGATGAGTAGAAGTGAGTAGTAGTTCTTCTTAGTGATCTTATTGAGTCCCCAGTAGTTGATGCAGAGTCAGAGAGAACTGTCCTTCTTTTTGGCAAATAGAACTGGGGCTCTGGTGGTGGAGGCAGAGGGTTAGATAAATCCCTTCCTAAGCATTTCATCAAGGTAGTCCTTGAGAGCCCACAGTTTGACTTTTGACATATTGTAGACTTTGCTGAAAGGAGAGGTGGCTCCTTCCTTGAGGTTGATTATATGGTTATAAAAGCAGTGAAGAAAAATCTCTTTAGCATCACCTTTGAAGAATATGTTAGCAAACTCATGATACTCTGGAAGAATTACTTCTTGAAGGATTTGTTCCTTAGTTTTCTTTTCCAAAGGGATAGCATCCTCTTGTAGGTGTTTTTTTTGGGAGAGATGGCAAGGTGTATAGCTAAAACATGGAAGTTTCATCCTTCATGAGGTGGATAAAGGGGGCAGCTCCAATGATCCTAATGTCAAGTGCATTCAGGTCAATCAGAGTTATAGATGCATTAGTTGGAGTGGGTTTGATATGCATTTGGGACTGGCCTGGGTAGTTCAGCTCTTGGTATCCATTCTGAGGAATGTTTGGGGATTAGGCAGGGGCTTTGTGAGTTTGGGCAGGTGTTGGTAGCATATAACTGGGGAGCATGGCTGTTATCCTAGGGGTGTCAAGCACTAAGTTGCTTCCTAGAGCCCAGAAGTGCACAGCAGTTGAGGAGTGGTCTTCAGGTCCTAGAAAGATTATAGTGAGCATTTTCCAATTGATGTCAGAGTTCATATTATGTAGCCAGGGTAGTCCCAGCACCATTGAAGTCAACTTGTGAAGTTGCATGACTAGAAAGTTGGAGGTGAACTCATAACCATTATCTAGGGTTATACATCCCAAATGAAACCTTTGGATGAGGCCAGAAGAGGCAGGGGTGCCATTAAGGCATTGCAGGTGGAGGGGTTAGTTGAGGGAGTTGTGAAGAAAGTCAAGAGCATTGCTAATAAAAACTCTAGTAGCTCTACTATTAATGAAGGTCAATATTAGTCCTGGAGTGCCATTCAGCCTAGCATTAATAATAAAAGATTGGGGTAAGTGGGACTAAAGTTCAGAGGGTGGTGGGGGCCCACTCAGAGAGTCCCTTAGGGTTAGATCCAAAGAGTGAGGAATATCAAAGGGAAGCTGCTAGTTGTTGGGCATCAGCTCTCAGGTCAGGCAGAGAGTAGGATGTCACCAGTCAATGCAGGGGTTGGTGTCTCAGAGCCATAAAAGCCCTAAGACCAGGGGTGTAGAGGAGTGGAGTTTAGTAATCAACATCTGGAGGGTGTGAGTCTGTTCATTGGTGAAAGTAATAGGCATATACACAAAGTGAGTAATGTTTCCTGTTGTAGAGGCATCTCCATTGAAGAGGCAGAGCTGCACTAGGGCTGGGAGTCACTAAGTGGGTTCCAGGGCAAGGGTAGACTACTCCTCATCAATAAAGTTGTCTATAGCACCATTATCAATGAGGGTGTTGAGGGGGATTCCAGAGGGGGTGAGGTGGGTTTTAAGGAGGAGAAAATGCAAAGAGTGGAAGAGTATGTAAGTGTAAAGGCAACCTCTGGAGGCTATAGCTCAGTCATATAGCTAGTAGAGGGAGATCCAAAGTGTATTAGAATATGTACTGACAATATTATAATAACTATTTACCTGGCAGAGAGAGATCCAAAGAGAACAAGTCTGGGGATTCCCTATGCTAGGTTGGATACTTCTGGGGCTTCTAAAGCATAGAAAACAACTGTATAGTACAACAAAACCTTAAAAACTTGAAAATTGACTAACCAAACAACAGTGCAAACAAGGCAGGAAAACTCTGGACTTTAGAAGTCAGAAAGGCAAACTCCAGCTTATATAAGCAGCCTGGAAGCAGTGCTGGAGGGTCCACACTTGTCTGAATGATAGCTAAAGAACTAGAGCACCTCAAAGGTTGAAAATAGTGTTAATAGATAGTGTTAAGAGAATAGAAACAATACTATGAGAGAAAATAAAAGAAGTAAAGAAATAAATGAAAGGAGAGTGAAGGAATAAGAAGTGAAAGAAGAAAGGAAAGAAGGGAATGAGGAGTTCCCTAATAGTAAGCCATAAGGGTGTCCTGTGTAAGTGTTGTGGAACAAAGATATGAGACCAGGGCAGAGAAGATGTTAGAGTTAATTCCACAATTTAGGGCATCTTCTGGGTCTAAATTACTGAGTCATTTTCCAAATACTTGTAGGTGGCATCCTCCCCTTTAAAGGTCCAGGTGGCATATCCCATAACCTGTTGTTGGAGGCACTCAGAGATGAAGTGGTCTCTCTTACTACAGAGTATGCAAACACCCTCCCTTCTCCACCATTCCTGCACATCCTTCAGAACCTCAATTTAGAGTCATTCCTTTTTTGGGAGCCAGTTGGCCCAGAGGGCCTCTTCATCCCATTTATCAGTGAAGTTGGAATCCTCAGAATCTTCTGAGAGTTCCTCAGGGCTTGGCATATCACCTAAGTAATTAGTGGCTACAGTGGCATTGAGTTGGGCCTGGAAGTGGGCACTGCTGCTGGGGTTAGTATTGGGTAGACCACAACTTACCGAAAGTCAGCCACCAGAGAATGCAGATGGATCAGTGCTTTGGGTTTGGGGGTTGGGGTTTTTGCTGGAGGGCTATAGGGGTCCTCCTCTAGGGTTTTAGGGAGCTTAGGAGTTTGAGTACTCACTGCAGTCTTTCCAGTATCATTGGTCAATCTGCATGATGAGGACCTTGTATCTATTGTAGAAGGGTTGTTTTGGGGTGAGTCAAAGGATGTCCTTGTTATATTGCAGCAGTGCATAGTAGAGGGTATACTAGAGAGTGCTGTAATTCCAATCTGTCTTGTAAGCTTCCTTCTCAAAACATATGATGAAGATGGTAAAGCACTCTTCAGAGCACATCTAGAGGTTGAAGAAGTTATCCTTAGCCTTGGCCATAGTGTTATAGATCCTGAACTTCCCAGAGAATTTGTCAATAAAAGCTTGCCAGTGAGAGAGTGCCAGGTTGTTGGAGTCAAACTAGATGAGGGCCATATAGTAGTCAAAGGTGATTCCCTAGAGGTTTGAGGCAGTAAAGGCCATCCAGGAGCTGTCAACCTGGAAAGTGAGTGGCTTTGCCTGAAATATATTAAGATATTAGGTAAGGAATGTATGCCATTTTCAGGAGTCCCAGCCTATAAATGCATTGGGTTTTTGAATGTCTAAATGTCCTTCATTGGTGAGGGCATCATGAATATTATCCAGTCCAGTAACATTGCAGAGAGAGGGGCCAGCATTGTAGTAATAGTAATAATGGTTACTCCTCCTTCTTATGGAGGAAAGGCACCGAGAGCAGGACCCCACCTGCCTGAAGGGCCTCCTTTGGGCAGCTTACCTGGGGGTCTGCATTCAGGAGGCCTATTGTCCCAGAGGAGTTTGTTCCAACCAGGAGGAGGCCTGAGTCTCCACACAGGGGATGGTGGAGGTAGTTGGTAGATGTAAATCAGTTGGAGGAGGGCTAGGTGCTATGTCAGGTGCTGGGTTGCATGGGGGACATTTGACCTAGGAGGGTCATGCTTGCATCAGAGGCTATGGAGGGTTCCATAGGTCAAAGTAAGGTGGTGGATTATGATGGAAGCTGAGTTCCAGAGGGGCTGAGGCAGACATAAGAGGTAGTGCTAGAGCAGTCATGGGCATGAGTGCAGGAGGGCATTGTTTGTTGTTGCCATGCATGGGTTTGTCAATGTAGCACAGCATGTTGTCCATGCTAGGGGTGGGAATTGGGCATTGTCCATTTGCAGGAGTGGTTCCAGGGGTTTCTGGGGCTGTCCCCAGATCTCAAAGGTGCTAGAGATAGAGTTAGCCCTATGGCAAGTTGACAAGCCTACCATGCAGGCAACAGGCTGATCAAATAGTCCTCCCACCAAGTTGAGGGACTGCAGTATGGCTGAGGTGTTTTGTCACTCTTCCCATTGTCATTGCTCTAGAGTGAGGATTGTGAGGGCTGCTAGGGCTAGTTTCAGGGGTTCTCATCAGATGTGAATTAAGCAACCCAGATCTATGAAGTTATTGAGGAGTTGAGAGGAGGAGGATGCATGAACTTCATCAAGCAGTTGTTGCAACTCTTTGCAGAGAATCATGTTGCATCTATACTTTACCATAGTCTGCTCTGGGAGTTCTCCTCATATGAGGTGATCCTTGAATTCGACTAAGCAATGGGCCCAGTCCTCTGGAGTGCCTACAAAGTTGTTGTGTCCAAAATTCATGAGTAGTGCCCTTGCCCACTGTATAAAGTCCTCTGGCAAGATTCTGAGTAAGTGTAATACTTTGTCTTGTTGCTATTTGTACTCTTTGAAGTGTTATTATCCTACTGGTGAGGAAGGGGTCCTAGCAGGTGGGGTGGCAGTCAGGTAGTGTTGAGGGAGGTAGTCATAGTTGGAAGATCCCCAGGGTTGGGGGGCAGGGTGCTGGTAACCATAATAGGGGGTGGGTGCAAAGAGGCCCTTGCTGGGGGGTACTGGATGAGGTCTGCTGGAAACTAGTGGGATCTCCAGCAGGCTCCTGGAGATGCTCCAGTACAAGAAAACCTCTATGGATTATGCCATAGCTAGGTTGAGTGGAGGGGCCTAGCTGGCTGAGGGCCCCAAATCATAAAGGGATGAGTCCAAGGCCCAGTAGCAGTGGAGATATTGGTGTTTATATGGGAGAAGTAGGTAGGCAGGGCAGGGAATCTGTGCAGAGTAGTGATTGGGGACTGAACACCTGTAAGAATTGGTCTGGTAGCTTGTGGGGTAGTAGGTATGAGTATATATAGCCATCAAGAATAGTGTAAGGAGGGAGTCTTGATATTTTGTCAGGTTTTGCTAAGTCAGGAGCTTTCCAGGAAAGCAATGCCCTTACAAGATGGACTTGATCTATGAATACTCAGGTGTCTGGAACTCTAGGGCTAGGACTCCAGGGCTCAAGACATGGATAAGAGGGAGTCCTGGGGGAATGGAACTTGACCCAGGGCTTCAAATGTTTTAGAGGCTGAGGGTTGAGGATCAGTCAAGTTGGAACTGGGGGTTCTAAGATAAGACCAGGTTAACAAATTATAAATTGTAAAGTGTGTATCAAACTTAGAGCATATGATTATTCAGGTGTGCCAGTCAAAGTATGCCAGTCAATGCATACCAGTCAAGTAAGAGAGCATGCAACAATTCAAGTTAATATCAAAACTAGCAAATACAATGGAGAACTATGCTATAAGTACTACAGAGCTGGGTCTTGGAGTTCTGGAGTGTCTGGGATGGGTTCTAGGAGGCATTAAGTAGTGGGCAGGAACTATATACTTGAATTGCATATGTGGGGCACATAATTAATTAGCATGGAGGGAGCTATAATGTGTGATGGCCAGAAGTGAGTTGCATGATCCAATCATTAATGGTGATTGATCCCAGGGTCCATGATGCAGGATTTCCAGGGAGCTAGCTAATGGCAGTCTTGATGCATGTGATGGTGGCATCAGCAGCTGTGGGAGTGAGGCACATTGTGGGGTTGACAAAAGAGGGCCCTGAATGGGGCTCTGGGGCTGTTCTGGAGGGTTCTGGAGGAAAGGAGTCATGACAGTTACTTGGATAAGTTGCTAAGTAGACAGTGACTTTAATGGCTTATTAGCTTAATTGTTAAATATAAAGTAAAAGAGAGTGAGACCATATAAGCATAATAAAAAATCAAAGCTTAGAAATATAATGTCAGCCATAGCAACAGACTGTAGATGAAGAGCACAGCAATAAACAAAAGTTAAGCAAAATGAAAAAGTGTCACATATACTATAATTTCAAATATTATACTATAAAAACTAGCATACAAGTAAATAAAAAAAGGAAGTTGAGTTTTATAGAATAATTATGCAGAGTGGCATTTGCAAGAATATTATATAGTGTGACTAATGTAACTAATGCCATAGTCATGGTTACAAGTTATGTCACAAGTCACATAGTCACCAGGTCATAGGGTCATGTGAGTGGATCACTTTTCCAGAATCTGGCAAAGGGCTCCAAATTAATAAGGAAGTTTGTTTTCATAGTCCAGCCAGTGAGGAGTCTGATAAAAGCAGTAAAAGGCAGATGAATTAGAGTCAAAAGGCCTATAAATTGAAAGAAAACATGGAATAAGGGACCTCCAAAAGGGTAGTTTCTTAACAGTTATCCTGAAGTGCAAGAATTACAGCTTATCCAGAGAATCTCAGTGATCTCAGTAATTAAATCAGTGATGTCAGAAGCTAGAGGATGAAAAAATAGAAATCAATATAGCCTTATTTCTAAAGAGTGTAAGCAGGTTGTGACAAAGATATAAGAAGAAAGAAAATCAGTGAATAACTCATCCTTGCCTTTATACCACAGAGTTACTTACTCAGCATCTCTGACTCAAATAGTGCTAAAATCTCTTAAAAATGTCTCTTTTTCTTTTTAATGAAATATAAATGCTCACAATACACTAACTTGATGCAAGAGCTAAAAGTACTGCTAATGCAAAAAAGTTTCTATTGTATGCATTGGTGAAAAATGCATGACTTAGATATAACTCAAAATCCACTCTCACTCAAATTCCAAGACCCCAAATACTAGTTACAATTTGTAAGTAATAACATCAAAATAGACCTTGATCCCTCTTAGCAACTATCATTTGTCTGTCTAGCTCATGAGTTTCTGCCATGAATACATCTTCTTGGCTAGGATCAGAGTCACTACAATTTCTATTTTCTGCCAAAGGTGCATGATTTCTTTAGCTGGTTATTATCAACTGTCTTATCTATTACAAATAGATGTCCTGAAGCTATATAATGATTATTATTGTTCAATCCAGAATTATTTGGGTCTGCATCTCTATTATACTCCTTTGATACAACATTTCTATTGGCTTTAAGCTCAGTGGCAACCACACATTCAGTTGTGGGCTTCATATCAGGATTAATGCTTACAATATTCTCAATGAGCAATTCTATGTTTGCTTTTATATTCCATGTACTTCCACTTCCAGTGATTCTTTCAAGGTGCTGCAAGAGACCAGTGTTGCAGATTGCCATGAGACTAAGTTAGCAGGCTCTCTCTATATGCAAGTTGCATTGTGAGTATCTAGTAGCCAGTTTATCAGTTATAGAATGTGTTTTGGTGACTTATAGCTCTGGATATCCTCAAGTGATCAATCTAAGATGGTTTATCAAGCAGTAAGTTGAATGCAATAAGATAAATGTGAAGCTTGAGAGTTTTTCAATGTTTAAAATATATAATCACAGCATGAAAGTCACAGTGAGGTTACACAAAATATAGATTATCTTGTACTTCAGAGAAAACAAGGAGAAACTCTGATATTGGCAAAGACTATTTACAACTAGCTACACAGAAATTGTTGGAAACTAAATTCATGGAACTTAGATAAACACAAATACTGTAAGTATCTTAATCTTTAGTCTATGTTATAACAACTATATTCTGTACCTAGATGAACACAAACACCATAAGTATCTCAATTTATAGTATAGTCAGTCTGTTTGTATATAATCCATAAGTAATTTCTGCTCATCCTCAACCTGTGTTATAATGACTGAGGATGTTTTTTGTAAGGTATTGAATATATATATATATATATATGCACATCTGCTTTATCTGCATGAGTGTAATAAGTGTGATAATATAAAAGAGGTAATTATCATCTCTTTGATTATGTGCTTATAGTGTTCTGGCCACAAATCTCAACACTTCTCACTATAAGTGTTGCTTCTTCTTGTACAAAATCCTACTTCATCTTAGGCTCATAATCTCTCATAGCTGAATGAATCTTGGTGTTGGCAGCACTTTTGTAAAGATATTGGTGACATTGTTCTTAGTATTAATGTAATATAGGCTAATCTCTTTAGATGTGATATATTCACAGAAGAAATAATATTTAATATCAACATGTTTCACCCATGCATGCAATAGAGGATTTTTGGATGAAGCTAATTGCTGAGTTATTATTGCACAGTAAGGTGGTTGCACTATTTGATGAGTGTCCTAGAGCCTCTATCAGCATGTGCAGCTATATGCACTCCTATACTGCCTTAAATGCAGCTATGTACTCTACTTCACATAATGATGCCACTACCATCTTTTGTTTTCTTGTAGACTAGGATATTAGCTCAGAACTTAGAGATCATGCATAGCTTTCTACACTTTGTTGCATATCCAGACATTGCCCAATCAGAGTCAGTGAAGCCTATAAGATTGATAGCTACTTCTTCACCTAGGCATAGTTGCAAGTTGTGTGTTCTCTTTAGGTAATATAAAACCCAAATTGCTGCATTCCAGTATATATATAAGTAGGACTTATAAAATTGAAATAACTATTATATGGTATATTGGATGTCAGATCTTATCAAGATTGCAAGCTATAAGAGACTACTAACCAGTTAATGTTGGTAGTAAGGAATCCAGCTAATTTTTTCATGTTTCTCCTATAAAAGCATCAATCTATCAACTCATCTCAACTTAAGATTAGATTCCATAGGAATGGTAACTAGAGATGCATTGAATTAGCCAAACTATACTATCATTTGGTCTATCAAGATTATCTGAGAAAGGTATACTTGCTTGTAAAGGTAATTCTATTTAACACCAATGCCTACTATGTATTTGGGCATACTCAAATCTGATATTGTCTAGTTTTGCCTGAGTTGATCTTTGAATATATTGTTTGCTGCCTTTGAGCTTGCAATTGACAAAAAATCATCAATGTGTATTACTACTATCACAATATTACTATTAATTTTTCAATAGTAAATGCATACCTCACATTTCAGTCAGGTGAATTTTAGCTTCCTTAATACATTGTCTAGTATCTTGTTCCAGATTTTGCTAGCCTGTTTCATTACATATATTGCTTTCTTCAATTGATATATCCATTCATTCTTGCCTTGTTTTTCAAAACCTCTAAGTTGCTTCATATATATCCTCTTCTTCTTTAGTAAAGTATTGATTAAAAATGCTATTTTAATGTTGATCTGGGCTACATCCCAATCTAGCTTTGCTGCAAGATGAAGTAATATTCTTCATGATTCTGCATGTGCTGTTAGTGAAGTTGTTTTCTTATAATCTCTCCTTTGGACCATTAAGAATCCCTGCAGGACATAATGTGTTTTTAGTCTTGTTATCTCACTCTGCTCATTGTGTTTGATGGAGAATATGGGCTGACCCTCAAAAATCTTCTTTCTACAAGGAACCTTCTCATATAATATAAGGTTCAATACTCCTATCTTCTTCAGTAAGTTCAGCTCATCTTAATATAATCTCTCTCACTTTAATTAATCAGTAGATTATCATGCTTTATCCAGGATTTTTGGAGTGTTGGGATCAATCCCTGGATCCAATTTATGTAGGTCTCTGATCATGTTAAGTGCCATCATTATTTGATCTATATTATTAGAATTAACATCAAAGTCATTGCCTTCCAGTATTGCCTGTTAAAGCTTTTCCAGCATTCTTGGTCTATCTGCATGTATTTTCTTGACTCTATCAGCAATCTCTTTAGACTCTTTAATAGCCTTTTCTAAGCAAGTCTCAGGTCTGTTATTTTGTGCTGCCTTCTCAATAGATGTGTACATATAACTTGACTAGTGTGGTTGTTGTAGTTTGGGCACTATTTGTGATATGAGTTGTGGCAAAATGAGATTGTTAATATGAAGTATATGGTCTTGCTCAGCTTTTAAATCTATGCCCTCTTATCTACTGTGGAAATAGTCAGTTGTGGTGCAGATTGCCTCTTTATTGAGTTGATGGTTGGTATATCAATTTGTAAATCTCTCAATAATGTATGTAGTAGTAAAACTGGAGTGTCATCATGACTTTCAATAAATTTAACATAGTAAGAGCTATATATCCTTCTTGTTTACCTGTTATTACACTTATATACTTTGGAATTAGGTTCATATCTCAACAATATGCATTTAATTAAGTGGATGTAAATTTTTGAATTGTGTTTTGTAGAGGATTAACACAAATACCTGGCACTCAATTTCTTGAATATAAGAGTAGTCTGGCCTCTTTCTATACCATAGTTCATCTGGGGTAATGTTTTTAATAGCAGATGTCTTCATTTTCCCATATAAGTGAGCTACTATCAAATAAAATTCATATTACAAGAAACTGGACAATTTGCAGTAATTTGCATCAATTTAGCCTTGCTCATTAATGTATGGTGTATTTGCTTAACTTGATTGATATATGCAGAAGTATAGAGTGTGCCAACTTCCAGTATAATACCTTTTGACCTATACTATAACTCATGTTTTTACTATTGAACTCACTGTCCTAACCTATTTACAAGACTGCAAGCTTTTCACTAGTTTTAGTCTCATGTGCTAAAATTCATGCTTGTAGCTCTCCAAAGCCATTATCTTTGTTTTTCAATGGAATTGACTAGGGCTTATTGATGTAATCATCAACTATATTTATAATATAGTAATTTCTAGTATATGAGGCTATCACAGCTTTTCTAGTTAAATCTACCCATATCTTCCCCAACCTCCTAATTGCTCTATGCCCATTCCTCTCTTTCCTTTTCTTTAATATTGGCATCCTTGCCTGTTTATTGAGGATACAATGGTTATACTTTGGTAGCTTTTAGAAAAAGATTCAAGGCATATTTTTAATTATATTAATTCATGCCATCTGCATAATTGACTGGTAATTTGTATGGCTTAATCTTTTGTGCCAATTTTAGATGTTAGCAGGGGTGTGAACAATAAGAGCTTAGTTAGAGTGGAGATTGATGGCATAGAGGTTTTTGTTGGAGAGCAGGATACCTGTTGCAACAATGTATTTAGTTGAAGTTTGCAATAACTATGCCTCTATTTTATTGAATATTGTCTCAATATTGGCATATCTCACAAGTTTGCTTATAGAGAGGAGTTGCACTGTGGATTTTAGCACTAGAAAGGCATTATCCAGTTTTAATATAAATCTATTCTGAGTTTGAGGCAGATTCTTTTAATAGCTATAGCAGCAATGATTAATCCTCTTACTCCATGAATAGAGTGCTCAGAGATCTTTATCAGAGTTGTAGAGTTAGAGAGATCTGGAGTGATGTGCATAATTGCCCCAAAGTTGAGGTAGAAGAGTAAAGTTTTAAGAGATACTGAGGCTAGAGCTGTTTTGCTGTTTGGATTGTGCTTGTTGTAGTTATTCCAGTTTACTTTAGCTTGTGGCTCCTTCTCAAGCATGATTAAGGCATTAAACTCCATCTTCTCAACCTCTTTAATTGCTGCTGTTAGCAATAAGGCCTGCAAATTCTGCCTTTGCTGAAAGAAGAGTCTTATATTTACAAGCTGTTATATATGCAGCAATGAGGTCTGAGTTGCTCTTCAAAATAAAAGCAGAACTGCCCAAAGATGTGATGGTAACTTTCAAGTTAAATCTTTTCCATTTCTTATCTTTTACCTTAAAGTGTGCTATGTAGGCTGTTCTGGACTCCTCAATAGTCTTTCTTGCTATGCTGCCCTCCTTAAGGATATACTTCACAAGACTACTGAATTTCACTAATCTATGCATAATTTCTGCTTTGAGGCATACTTGATAAAGAGCAAGCAAGTCAATTATTGTTGGTTCAAGCTCATCTGGCTCTCAGTTCATATATGAGGTTTGGTGTAGCAGGTGTGTTAAATATATATTTCCAGAGTTATACTATAAAGAGCTTGAGATCCATATTATAAAACTAGTCCAACCATTTATCATCATCTCTGTCCAATATATATTCAATCTAGCTCACCATCACTTTCTCAACAGATATAATCAGTGAATTTGTGAAATTATCAACTCTGCACATATTAGCAATTTGTTCCAGTATAAATATAAGGGTCAAGGAGTTAGAAGAAGAGGGAGATTTAAATTCTATGTCAGATCTTGACATGACAAGTCTAAAGCACATTGGTAACACAGTGTAAAGAAAAACAATAAGTAGTCTACACAAATCCTATGCAAGTCAAAAATGATATTCAAAAAGTCCAAATAATAATATGTTAGCAACAAAAGCAGAGTCTCATTGATTTAATCCAAGCATGAAGAGCAGCAAACTCCTATAACTTGTTGGAAACTGAACCCATAGAATCTAGATAAATACAGATACTATAAGTATTTTAATCCTCAGTCTGTGTTATAATGACTAAGAGTGTCATTTGTGAAGTATTTATATATAATGTGACAACTTCTGGAAAAAAACTCCTGCTGACTAAAAATTACTAAGCTAAGTCAGCACTAACCAAGAACCTTCCTTTAAAGGAAATGATGACTAATCACTTGCATTTTAGTCAAAAAAGCTGTATTTACTTCATTTTTACATATACAATAGCTAAAAAAAATTATATAATTAATATTTTAAATACTTATACTATTATTTGATGATGTGTGGCAGGTGTCTGGGGGTCTGGAGGTGTGAGGAAGGCCAAACACAATTTAGTGGACACTATTTTTTATGCCTTGAATGTTTTTTGACTAAATAGGATTAAATATTGTAGGTTTTCAATCATGTAGAAAAAAACCACACAACAATATATATATTTGTCATGACCCCTCCTCTCCAGAACCCCCTGGGACAGCCCCAGAGCCCCATCTGAAGCCCTTTTTTGTCAACTCCACAATGTGCTTCACCCCCATAGCTGCCAACACCACTATCACATGCATCAAGACCACCATTAGCTAGCCCCCCCCCCAGAACCCTGCATCATGGACTCCAGAATCAACTGCCATCAATGATCAGATCATATGACCTGCTTCCAGCCATTATGCATCATAGCTCCCTCCATGCCAATTGATTATGTGCTCCATACATGTGATCCAAGTATACAGTTCTTGCCCACTACTCAATGCCTCCTGGAACTCATTCCAGACACCCCAGAACCCTGAGACCTGACCCCATAGTACTTATAGCATAGTCTTCCATTGTATTTGCCAGTTTTAATATTAACTTGAATTGTTGCATGCCCTTTTACTTGACTGGTATGCACTGACTGGTATGCTTTGACTGGCATGCTAGAATAATTATGTGCTCTAAGTCTGGTATGCATTTTACAACTTATAATTTATTAACCGAGTCTTGTCTTAGAACCTCCAGTTCTGACTTGACCTCCTTCAACCCTCAGCCTCTACAAAACACCTAAAGCCCCAAGTCAGGTTCCATTCCCCAGGACCACCCCCTATCTATGTCTTGAATCCTGGAGCCCTAGCTCTGGAACTCCAGATACCCAAGTATCTATAGATCAAGTCTGCCTTGTAAAGGCATTGCTTTCTTGGAAAGCCCTCAACTCAGCAGAGCCTGACAGTATTGATCTATCTATTAGTTGATTAATATTAACAAACATTGAATTCAGCTTATTAGTGAAACCTTGACTACATTGGACTATTAATATACTGAATATCTCATTATGTAAGTGACTTTTACATATTTTTTGAGCAATAAATTGCTTAAAAGTTAATATTTCAGGCAATTTTCAACTCCTTCTAATAAAAATCCACCCAGTACTCTTGAGAGTCAGAAGCAACAAGCTAGAGTTCAAAGTAGACTTTAACAGTTACAAATAACTAATTCTAATGATTGTTGTGCAAATAGAAACATTAGAATTCATTTTGTGGTTGTGCTACCTCTTTACTTTGAAATTGAGGATATGAAATCTGGGAGTATGGAATCTGGGAGTATGGAATCTGAGATTAATAATCAGACTAGACAATCTGCTAATGATGATGATTCTTTTGCTATAGCTATTTTTGAAATAGTTTTGCCTGCTGAAGGTATTAGACTTGGGGGTATGAAATTTGGAATTAATAATTAGACTAAACAGTCTGCTATTGCTAATGACTCATTTGCTATAGCTATTCCTGAAATTGTTTTGCCTGAAGAATGGAATGCTTCTTTACAGAATCTTATGCCTAGAATAGTGCTACCACTTGCTTCTACTATTGGTCAATTGGCTATAACTATTCCTAAATCTCATTTGCTTGAAGGATGGGATGCTTCTTTACAGAACTCTATGCCTAGAATGGTGCCACCACTTGCTCCTGCTATTGGTCAATTGGCTATAACTATTCCTGAAACTCATTTGCCTGAAGGATGGAATGCTTCTTTATAGAACCTTATGCCTAGAATGGTGCCACCACTTGCTTCTGCATTTAGAAGAGTTAGAAATGCTTTTCTACACAATTCTATTCCACCTCTACCTGCTCTTAATATTAGAGAAAATATTGCTCAAAAAGGAAAATATTTACAAATCACCATATTAGACAGGAGCAGGCACTAGCAGTATTACAAGAGCATCACAGGCTAAGACATACTGCTATTGCTGAAGAGCATGCAAGGCAACAGGCATTAACTATTTTGCATGAGCAACAAAGACTTAGGCATAAAGAACTAGAAAGGCAACAAGAGCAGCAAAGACAGCAAAGACTGAGAGATGAAGAGCAGGAAAGGCACCAACAGCAGGAAAGGAAACAGCAAGCACTGGCTACTTTGCATTAGGAAAGGCAGGAAAGGAAAAGACAAGAAGTTTTAAAACCAGAGGTGAGGCTAATCTAATTTTGAAAGCTGCATTAACTAACAAAAGTTAATAGCATATAGATCTCAACTCTGAGCATAGACCTTTAAATGAAGCTATGGCTCAAAGGATTTTTCAAGGCTGGGAACAGCAACATGCAGCTGATTTGGAAGAGGACTTTAATGGCTTAGATCCTCAAAATGATTTGGAATATATTGATGCAGCCTTTAACTAATTGATGCAACATCCTTTGGAGTATTTGAATCAACCTATAGACAATGCAGATGATCCTGAGCAGTAAAATCTACCAGCAGAACCACTTCTTGCTATATATATACCAGCAGATCATCCTCCTCATCATCTTTATATTATTCCACAAATTGTACAAGAACTTGAGAATGCTCTTCCAAGGGCAAAGAAACATGCAGCTAATTTAGAAGAAGACTTTAATGGCTTAAATCTTCAAAATAATTTGGAATATATTGATGCAACATCCTTTAGAGTATTTGGACCAACCTATAAACAATGTGAATGAACTTAGGCAGCCAGATCTTTCAGCAGAACCACTCAATATTATAGATAATCCTGCTGTTTTTATATTAGTAGAGAACCCCCTACAAATCATATAATAAGCAAGGAATGCTCTTCCAAGAAAAAGACAACCTTACTTGAATGAACCCACAGCACATTATCTTGGCCCTATGAATGTCATATATCAACACTGTCAGGCTCTACACTTTGATGCTGAAAAGCTCACAAAATCTACTAGACATAATTCAAAGTTTGGCATATGCTGCTTACAAGGCCAAATTGATTTGCCCAGACTTAAAGATGCACCACTAGAGCTACTTAATCTACTTCATGGCCATTATCCTCTTTCTAATGCTTCTAAATCATCTATTCATCAATACAATGCAGCTTTTGCATTTATATCTTTAGGAATTAAAATTGATCATGCTATTACCAATGCTTCTGAACTATATAGCTTTAGAATCAATGGAGAACTTCATCACTTTACAGGTGTCTTGCTTCCAATTGAAGGAGAGCAGCCAAAATATCCACAACTCTACTTCTATGATCATAATTAGCAACTGGCTTTTCATCAACAAAATAATCCTGGATTGAATCCTCAAATAATGGCATCTTTGCAGGATATACTTAGTAGAGTCAATCCCTTTATTGATTTATACAAGCATGCTAGACAAATTATGGGAGAAGTTCCAGAAGGTTAACTACAAAAGCTTTTTGTTTGACTTAGAGCAGATTTTGGAGATCACCAGTGCTATAACAACCCTAATGAACAAGAAGGTGTTGCTGCTATTATTCCTGGAGATGGTTTTGAAGAAAGATCCAATCATTGTGATATAGTTTTATACTTGCATAGAGGTCAATTGAAGTAGATTAGCCAAGTGCATCCATATTATACTCCATTGCATTATACTATTATCTTTCTAACTGGAGAGCCTGGCTTTCATCTTAATATTGCTTCTCATCATGGACCAGAAGATCAACAGAGGACTACAAATGTTACATAAACTGCATATTATGCATATAGACTTAACAAAGATCTTTGGAAGCTAATGCTGCATTACTTTGAAATGGCAGATTATTTCAGCAATATGTTGTAGAGCTTCAATTGAACAAGCCAAGGTTAACTGGGTCAGATCAAATCAGAAGAAGATTAGGGCTGAAGTTTACCAAGGAGTGGTTAATGCTGCAGCTAAAGATGAAGAGTTACCTCAATAAAGCCATTGTATTATTTTTCCTGCTTCTTATACTGGAAGTGAACAATATATGCAGCAGTTATTCCAAGACTATATGGCTATTTGTAGGCATTTCTAAAAATTGGATCTCTTCATAACAATGACTGCTAATCCAGAATGGCCTAAAATTAAAGAAGCTCTTTTGAAGAAACTTGCAATCAATGGAAAAAAACAAACTGCTTCTGACCAGCCTGACATTGTTGCCAGAGTATTTGAACTTAAAAAAAATGCTTTTCTGAAAGACCTTAAAGATAATATCTTTAGAAGGTGTGTTGCTCATGTTTACACCATTGAATTCTAAAAGAGAGGACTTCCACATATGTATATCTTAATAGTTTTTCATCATGATGATAAAATCAGAGATGCAGCTCATGTGTATACTATTGTCTCTGCTCAAATTCCTGATTCAGTTACTCAGCCTCAACTATACCATATATGAGCTTTGCTTGAGTCCTTCATTCAGTTACTAAACTTTGTTATTATGTTATTACTACTAATATGGTTCATGGCCTATGTGGAATAGCTTATTACAATGCAAAGTGCATGGTAGATGGCAAATGTTCCAAATGATTCTCTAAGAAATTTCAAGAGACTACTCAGTATGGTGATGATGGCTATTCTCAATATGCCAGACCTAACAATGGCTGCTTTTTTGAAAAGCATGATCAACTTCATGACAACCATGATATTATCTCATATAATCCTTATCTTCCAGCTAAATACCAATGCCATATCAATGTGGAAGTTTGTGCTTTAGTGGATGCTATCAAATACATTCACAAGTACATTTACAAAGGCCATGATAGAACAACTTTGAAAATCTCTAAAGATTAAAGAGATGAAATCAAGGAATACTTAGATGCCAGATATATTTCAGCACCAGAGTCTTGCTGGCACATTTTTGAATTCAACATGCATGCAGAATTTCCTGCAGTTTATAGATTACCTGTTTACTTAGAAAGCCAATATGAAGTTTACTTTGAAGATAATGAACTTATGGAAATAGTGGCTGCTAGAGCTAATTTAGACAAAACTGCACTTACAGCTTGGCTTGAAGCCAATGCTAAATTCCCTAACAACAACACTACTTATCAGAACTTCCTAACCAAATATATTTATAATTCTTTTGAAAGGACTTGGAAAAAAAGGCAGCAGGAAACAGCTATTGGACAAATGAATTTTGCTTTACCAAAACAAGGAGAGAGGTTCTATCTTAGGATGCTCTTGACAGTTGTAATGCAACATTATGGGCTGATTTAAAAACAGTCAATGGCCATACTTATCTAATTTATAAGATGCATGCAAAGCTCTTAGTCTTTTGGAGAATAATGCAGAATGGAGGCAATGTCTTAATGAAGCTGCTCCAATCCAACCAGGATCAGCTCTTAGACACCTCTTTTACACCATTCTATTCCATTGTACTCCTACTACTCCTGAAGCTTTATAGAATGAATTCAAACATTCCATTTGTAATGATCTTCAACATAGATGGCAACATATCAGGCAGTATAGAGACCAAAATCTTACCAATAATAACATCTATGACTATGGTCTTCATCTTATCAAATGACAACTTGATGAACTTTGGCAAAACCTTCAAAGACTTTCCTAATATGCTAGAACCTCAACAAGCTTGGAATGTAGTTCTAAGTGATTGACTTTTTCATTTAAAGTTGACTTTAATACTGATTAAACAAATATAGAGAATAGACTTTTGCAAGAAAAAACCAATTATGATATTGAAGAATTAAAAAAAGGAGTTGATGAAAACAAGGCCAAGTTTAATGCTGAGCAACTAGAGACCTTTAATGCTGTTATGGACTTAGTAAATAGCAATTTAGAGAAGATGATATTCATTTACAATGCAGGAGGATGTGGCAAAACCTTTGTCAGCAATACTTTGGCTTCTGCTATCTATGCTGATGAAGATGTTGCATTATGTGTAGCATCATCTGGAATTGCTGCCTTACTACTAGAAGGTGGTAGAACTGCTCATTCCAAGTTCAAAATCCCCATTCCTGCACTGGATATATCTATTGCCAACATTAAAAGAGGAATACATTTGTCTCAATTGCTGCTTTATACTAAAGTGGTTATTTGGGATGAAGTTCCAATGCAGCATAAAAATGCCATTGATGCTGTAGATTGTGGTTTCAGAAATATTCTGGATAAAAACATCCCTTTTGGTGGAGTGACTATAGTTTTTGAAGGAGATTTTTGACAAACTCTTTCAGTCATTCAATGAGGACTTAGACAGCAAATAATTGCTGCTTCACTTAAGAAAGGTAGACTTTAGAATCACATCCAAGTCCATTATTTGGTCTAAAATATGAGATTGGATTAGACTCTTGATAACATGGCTCATATAGCTTGGTTATTGGATGTTGGTGCTGAAAAAAATCTAGTTTCTGGAGAAACAATACAGCTACTAGATACTTTGATTTGCTATGACAATTCCATCACAGGATTGAGTGCTTCCACCTATCTTAATATCAATCACCATCAAAATGATCAGTATTTCTTGGACTATACTATTCTTTTTGGTAAAAACCATAATATAAAAGATATCAATTCAGAAGTTCTATAGAAGTTTCAAAAGAAGAAAAGATCTTGCAGAGTGTAGACTCTATTCAATGTGATGATACAAATATCAATGGCCTTGCATTATATCCCATGGAATATCTCAACTCTTTGAGAGCTGGTAGTTTGCCTCTGGCTAGACTCTCTTTAAAGATTAGTGTGCCTGTAATGCTACTCAGAAATTTAGATCCTACTAGAGGGCTTTGCAATGGAACAAGAATAATTGTCACTTATATTAGCACTAGAGTCCTTTGATGTCACATTATCAGTGGAGATGCCAAGTTTGCAAGATCAACTGTCATGATTCTAAGAATCAATCCTGATACTTCTGAAGAAGAGTTATCTATTCCATTAAGAAGAAGACAATTTCCAATTTGTTTAGCCTTTGCTATAACTATCAACAAGTCATAAGGACAATCAGTCAAACATGTTGGATTGAATTTGCAAACACCAGTTTTTGCATATGGTCAACTTTATATTGCACTCTCTCAATGCACTTCAGGAGATCAAATTAAGGTGATTGTGTCACCAAAGAATACATCAAAAAGAACTGCAAATAACATCTATCAAGAAATTCTCAATGATTTACAAATGTAAGTGTAACTTTTAATAATATTACTTCTTATAACTAATGTTTATGATTTTAGCATATAACTTGACTATTGCTTATATTATACTGATATAAAATGCTTTTTAAATGTATGTATAACTTTTAACAAAAGAATTTTTTAACTAACTTCTATTATTCTTAGCTATATACCATTATATATCAATTGGAATTGTAATTATAAATTATTACATATATACCAAACTATACTCAAATGAAGTGAAATTAAATTGTGCAAAACAAAGCCTTAACTGAGCAAAGCAAAGTTGAGGCTGAATATAAACATTGCATATTGAAAAACAAGGCCTGAACTGAGCAAAGCAAGGTTGAGGCTGAATCTAAGCATTGAATAGTAAATACAAGGCTTTAACCAAGTGAAGTGAGGTTGAGCTGAATCTAAGCAAAGCTATGGCCCATGCCTTCAGCATAGGTCTTTGGCATAGGCTATAGCTCATTGAATATATATATATATGCATCTGCTGTGTCTGCATGAGTGTGATAAGTGTGATGATATGAAAAGTGTGATGATATGAAAGGGGTGATGATATGAAAGGGGTGATTGTTGTCTCTTTGATCATGTGCTTATGGTGTTCTGGCCACAGATCTCAACAGAAATTTTTATACTGTTTAATATTGATATACCAAAAGAGGAACTTAGCGGGCAGATATGAAGAGATTAGGCAAAGAGAATCATATCAAACGAGAGATAACTGGTCACGGCCGTTACTGTGACGCTTGCGTGACCGGGCACGGTAGCGTCGCAATAGAGGGTTTTGGAGTTTTTCGGGATAGAACAGTTACAAGTCCTAAGATTGAAAGAGCTGCCTACCAATACACTAGGCGGTCCTTATATACTACCAAAGACTGTACGTAATAACTGTCTAGTAAGCAACTTGCAATACGGTAAAAAGGCTAAGGATAAGGATAGCGTGACTACGCGCCGTTACAGTTACATTCGTGTCAGTTGATTCACTCAGATTCGAATAAAAAGGAAGATGAGGTGATTATTCGTACCTTCACCTC
>QLON01000980.1:0-14383 GCA_003313675.1 Termitomyces heimii
TTTTAAGTGATATATAATAGTACATTATTAATAACAATGTCAAATAAGCTAAGAATAATAGAAGTTAGTTAAAAAATTCTTTTATTAAAAGTTATATATACATTTAAAAAGCATTGCCTAATTTCTAATTAAACTATTTCTCTTCTTTTATAATGCAAAGCAGCTAATGCATGATGTTGCCTTTTAACATGTCTCAGCCTTTGCTGCTCTTCCAATACTGTTAGTGCTTATTACCTTTGCTACTCTAATGCCTGCTTTTATTGCCTCTGCATAGCTTGCTCTTGTTGTCTTTCTTGCTCTTTAGCCATAGTAATATATTTCAGCTTTTGTTGCTTTTAAAATACTGCTATAGGCATAGAATTTGGCAAAAGAGCATTTCTATGTCTCTTAATTATAGGAGCAGGCAGAGGTGACACCATTTTAGATATAGAATTTTGCAAAGAAGCATCTCATTCTTTAGGCAAAACAATTTTAGAAAATAGCCATAATAGCTTTAGCAATAGGAGCTTAATTAAGTTTATTGCTTACTCCATATATAGCAACAGGTAAAAAAGGCACAATTCTAAGCAAAGAGGCTTTATATGCAAGAATAAATAGAGGTGGCACTATTCTAGGCATGAGATTTGTAAAGAAGCATTCCATCCTTTAGGCAAAATAGTTATAGCAAATGAATCATTAGCAACAGCAGACTGTTTAGTTTGATTATTAATTCTAAATTTTATACTTCCAAGTCTAATACTCTCAGCAGGCAAAACTTTTTTAGAAATAGCCATAATAAAAGAATTATCAGAAATAGTAGACTGTCTAGTCTAATTATTAATCCCAGACTCTATATCTCTAGTTTGATTATAAGTCTCAGATATTATATTTCCAGATCTAATACCTCCAGATTCAAAGTGAAGAGGTGGCATAATTCCAGAATTGTTTTTAATATTTCTATTTGCATAATAATTATTAGAATTAGTTATTTATAACTGTTAAAGTCTACTTTGAAGTCTAGCTTGTTGCATCTGACTCTCAGAAGTACTGGATGATTCTTATTAGAAGGAGTAGTTGAAGATTGCCTAAAATATCAACTTTTAAACAATTTAATGCTTAAAAAACATATAAAAATCATTTATATGATAAGATATTTAATAAATCAATAGTTTAATGTGGTTAAGGTTTTACTAATAAGCTGAATTCAATGTTTATTAATATTAATCAACTAATAGATAAGCTAACATATACATTGTTGTGTGATTTCTTTTTATATAATTGAAAACCTACAATATTTAATCTTATTATATTATAAAATACTCAAGGCATAAAAAACAGTGTCCATTAAATTATGTTTGGCCTTCCTTACATCAGCAGACTCCCAGACACCTGCCACACATTATTAAATAATAGTATAAATACTAAAACTATTAAATATATATATTTTTTTTGCTATTTTAAGTGCAAAAATAAGTAAATTCATATTTTTTTATTAAAATTTTAAGATTATAGTCATATCATGTGCAATTCATTATGTGACATGTCACACATAGCTGGACAATTCAAAGTCAGCCTTATTTGTTAGCCTTAGTTAGAGATGACAAATTTTAGTCAGCACATCAAATTTCTAGGCATTGTCACATATATTATAGACAAGCTATAACTTATGCCTTTAGTATGGGCTATAACTTTGCTTAGATCTGGCTCAACCTTGCTTTGCTTAGTTAAAGCCTTATATTCACTATTTAATACTTAGATCCAGCCTCAACCTCACTTCACTCAGTTAAGGCCTTGTTTTTCAATATTTAATATTTAGATCCAGCCTTAATCTTGCTTCACTCAATTAAGGCCTTGTTTTTTAATATACAATGCTTATATCTAGCCTTAACCTCACTTCACTCAGTTAAGGTCTTATTTTTCAATATGCAATGCTTATATCTAGCTTTAACTTTGCTTTGCTCAGTTAAAGCCTTATTTTTCAATATTCAATGCTTAGATCTAGCTTTAATCTTGCTTTACTCAATTAAAGCCTTATTTTTCAAAAGAGTATAGTTTTATATATTGCTTTTAGTATAGATCATAGTTTAAATCCAGCTTCAACTTTACTTTGCTTAGTTTAAGCCTTGTTTTTCAAAATGTAATGCTTAAATCTAGCTTCAACCTTGCTTTACTTAATTAAGGCCTTAAGCAATTACATCAAGTAACTATTGCAGAATATATCACATAGTATATCACACAGTACATTACATATTATATAATATTCTGTCATACATCACATGGTATGTCACACATCAGTCATATATCACACATTATTATCACATACTCTGTCACACCTAGAGCAAAATTTAAAGCCAGCCATCTTAGTAATTATAGAATTAGAAATATTATATTTATATTATGTGTCATATATCACACTTTCAGCTATAGTATGTTATACAGTACACTATATATTACACAGATGTCACATATTTTGTTACATGTCACATATTACATTATGCTTTTTATTACATCATATAGTAACATGCACTATTATGCTATTATATGCTAAATAATTCAAAGTCTGCCTTATTTGTTAGCCTTAGTCAGAGATGACAAATTTTAATTAGTACATCAAATTTCTAGGAACTGTCACATATATTATAGATGAGCTATAACTTATGCCTTTAGCACAAGTTATAGCTTTGTTTAAATCTAGCTCAACCTTACTTCACTTGGTTAAAGCCTTGTATTCACTATTTAATGCTTAAATCCAGCCTCAACTTTGCTTTGCTCAGTTAAGGCCTTATTTTTCAATATTCAATGCTTATATTCAGCCTTAACTTTGCTTCACTTAGTTAAGGCCTTGTTTTTCAATATTTAATACTTACATCTAGTTTTAACTTAACTTCACTTTATTAAGGCCTTATTTTGCACAACTTAATTTTACTTCATTTAAGTATAGTCTTATATATATATAAATGATTTATAATTACAATTCTAAGTAATATATAATAATAGTACATTATTAATAACAATGTTAAATAAGCTAAGAATAATAGAAGTTAGTTAAAAAATTCTTTTATTAAAAGTTATATATATATATGAAAAGCATTTTATATTAGTATAATACAAGCAATAGTCAAGTTATATATTAAAATCATAAACATTAGTTATAAGAAGTAATATCATTAAAAGTTATACTTATATTTATAAATCATTGAGAATTTCTTAATAAACAATATTTGTAGTCCTTTTTAATATATTCTCTGGTGATACAATTACCTTGATTTAATTTCCTAAAGTGCATTGAGAGAGTGCAATATAAAGTTAACCATATGCAAAAACTGGTATTTGCAAATTTAATCCAACATGTTTGACTAATTGTCTTTGTGACTTATTGATAGTTATAGTTATAGCAAAGGCTAAATGAACTGAAAATTGTCTTCTTTTTAATGGAATAAGTAACTCTTCTTCAGAAGTATTAAAATTAATTCTTGGAATCATAATAGTTAATTCTAAAAACTTAGCATTTTCACTGATAATGTAATATTGAAGAACTTTGGTGCTAATATAAGTGATAATCATTCTTATTCTATGACAAAGCCCTCTAGTTGAATCTAAATTCCTAAGTAGCATTACAGAAACATTAACCTTTAAAGAGTCTAGCTAAAGGCAAATTGCCAGCTCTCAAAGAGTTAAGATATTTTATGAGATATAATATAAGGCCATTGACATTTGTATCATCACATTAAATAGAGTTTACACTCTGCAAGATCTTTTCTTCTCCTAGAAACTTCTGCAAAACTTCTAAATTGATATTTTCTATATTAGAGTTCTTATTAAAAAAATAATATGGTTCAGAAAATATTAATCATTTTAATGGTGATTGATATTAGGATAAGTAAAAGCAATTAATTATATAATGAAATTGTCATAGCAGATCAAAGTATCTGGCAGCTATATTGTTTCTTTAGGACTTAAATTGATTTTTTCCAGCACTAATATCTAATAACTAAGCTGCATGAGTAATATTATCAAGAGTCTGATCCAATCTCATATTTTAAACCAAATAGTAGACTTAAATGTGATTTCAAAGTCTATTTCTTTTAAGTAAAGCAGTAATCATCTGCTATTTAAGCCCTCATTGAATGATTGGAAAAGTTTGTCAAAAATTTTCTCCAAAAACTATAGTTACTCCACTAAAAAAAATGTTTTTATTTAAAATATTTCTGAAACCATGATCTATAGCATTAATGGCATTTTTATGCTGCATTGGAACTTTATCTCAAATAACCACTTTAGTATAAAGCAGCAATTGAGACAAATGTATTTCTCTTTTAATCTTGGCAATAGATATATCCAGTGTAGGAATAGGGATTTTAAACCTGGAATGAGCAGTTTTACTATCTTTTAGTAATAAGGCAGCAATTCCAGATGATGCTATATATAATGCAACATCTCCATTGGCATAAATAGCAGAAGCTAAAGTATTGCAGATAAAAGTTTTGCCACATCCTTTTATATTGTGAATGAATATCATTCTCTCTGATTGCTAATTACTAAGTCTATAACAGCATTAAAGGTCTCCAGTTATTTAGCATTAAACTTGGCCTTGTTTTCATTAACTCTTCTTTTTAACTCTTCAATATTATAATTAGTTTCTTCTTGCAAAAGTCTATTCTTTATTTATTTAATTAGTATTAAAGTCAACTTTAAATAAAGAAGTCAATTACCTAGAACTACATTCCAAACTTGTTGAGGTTCTAGCATATTAGGAAAATCTTTAAGAGTTTTGCCAAAGTTCATCAAGTTATTATTGATAAGATGAAGATTATAGTTATAGATGTTATCACTGGTAAAGTTTTGATTTTTATACTGCCTAATATATTGCAATTTATGCCAAAAATTATTACAAATGAAATGCTTGAATTCATTTTATAGAGCTTTAGGAGTAGTAAAAGTATAGTAAAGTAGAATAATGTAAAAGAGCTATCTAAAAGCTAATTCTAGTTGAATTGAAGCAGCTTTATTAAGATATTGCCTCCATTTTGCATTATCTTCCAAAAGATCAAGAGCTTTGCATATATTTTTATAAATTGCATAATCAAATAACTTTGAAAATCTGTTAAAAATTAAAGAAATGGATTAAGGAATATTTAAATGCCAGATATATTTCAGCACCAGAATCTTGCTGGCACATTTTTGAATTTAACATGCATGCAAAATTCCTTGTAGTCTACAAATTACTTATTTACTTAAAAGGCCAATATAAAATTTACTTTGAAGATAATGAACCTATAGAAATAGAGACTGCTAGAGTTAATTTGAATAAAACTGCACTTATAGCTTAGTTTGAAGCCAATGCTAAATTTTCTAATAACAACATCACTTATTAGAACTTTCAATCAAATATATTTATAATTCTTTTCAAAGAATTTGGAAAAAAAGGCAGTAGAAAACAGCTATTAGACAAATGTATTTTGCTTCACTAAAATAGGAAGAGAGATTTTATTTTAAGATGCTCTTAATAATTATAACTAATGCAATATCATGGGTTAATCTAAAAATAATCAATGGCCATACTTATCTAGCAATAAAAGAAGAGTAAAAGTGCAAAGAAAAGACTCACCATTCACATTTCAGCCCATAAAACCAATGTCACCACAGATAATATTAGTTAGGATTAACAAGAATTTAATCTAGAAAAGACCAAAGATAAGAATTTAGCTAAAAGATCTAAAGATATTATAAATTTAACAGAATATCTTAATTCAATATTACTTGATAAAATATTGGCTGGGGAGTGAAAACTCATTGACTTGCTTATATATGTCTGAAATAAATATTCAAAGGACCCAGCCTTTGCAAATATTGTAAAAAACCTGAAAAAATATAAAAATTTCAAACTGATCAAAGATAACTTATTATATCTGTGGATAAATGAGTGCCAGATTCTTTGCATCCCTACTATTATAATATTAGGCTGAAGCTTGTGAAAAATTGTGATATCAGAAGCCTATACCATGCTAGCACACCTTGGAGCATAAAAGATACTAATATACTTGTGTGAACATATCTGGTAAAAGGGCATAAGTGGAAATATACACTTATATTGCTAATTTTGTATAGTCTGTTATCAAAATAAACTATTAAATTAATGGATCTATGAGTTATTAAACTCTTTACTTGTCCTTATACATCTCTGAAAAATGATTAGTATTAACTTTATTGAATTTTTTTCAGAATTCAAAAATCAAAATACAACATTTAATTAAATAACTATAATAATAACTATAATAATAGACTTATTTACAAATATAGTTCACTTGGTACCAAGTAAAACTGTCACGGCCCCTTCCAGAGTCTCCCAGAACAACCCCAAAACCCCACTTGGGACTCTCTTCATTAACTCCACAACATGCCCTGCCCCTGCAACTACTAACACTGCCATTAACTCACATCACAACCACCAACAGCCAACCCCCTGGGAACCCTGCATCACAGACCCTGGGATTGACCACCATCAACTGCCAGATCATGCTACCTGCTTCTAGCCATCACGCATCATGATCCCTTCGTGCCCATTGATCATGCACCCCACATGTGCAATCCAAGTATACAGTCCCGGCCTGTTACTCAATGCCTTCCGAAAACCATTCCAGATACCCCAGAACCCTGAGACCTGACCCTGTAGTACTTATAGTGTAGTTCACCACTGTATTCATTAGTCTTGATATTACCTAAAGTGTTGTGTGCCCTTTTGCTTGACTGGTATGCACTGACTGGCATGCTTGGACTGGCACCCCTGAATAATCACATACTCTAAGTTTGGTATGCACTCCACAACTCTTAATTTGCTAACTGGGTCTTGTCTTAGAACCTCTGGTTCTAACTTGACCCTCGCCAACTCCCAGCCTCCACAAAATACCCAAAACTCTGAATCAAGTTCCATTCCCCTAGGATTACACCCCCTGTTCATGCCTTGAACCCTGGAGCCCTAACCCCAGAGTTCCAGACACCCGGGTATTCATAGATCAAGTTCACCTCATAAGGATGTTGCTTTCCCAAAAAGCCCCTGACTCAGCAGAACCTAACATAATATCAAGACTCCTTCTTACACTGTTCTTGATGGCTACATATACTCACACTTACTACCCCATAGGCTACCAGACCAACTCTTATGGGCATCCGGTCCTAGATCATTACCCTGCACAGACCCCCTGCCCTGCCTACCCACCTCTCCCGTATGAACCACAATATCTCCACCATCACTGGGCCCCTGACCCATTCCTCTATGATCTGGGGCCCTCAGTCAACTGGGCCCCCCCGCCCAACCTAGCCATGGCATAACCTGTGGAGGTCCCCTCATACCAGAGCTTCCCCGGGGGCCTGTTGGAGACCCCACCAGTTCCCAGTGGACCTCGCCCAGTACTCCCCAGTGAGGGCCCCTTTGCACCCACCCCCTATTATGGCTATCAGCACTTTGCCCCCCAACCTTGGGAACCCCCCAACCATGACTACTCCCCTTAACACTATCCAACCACTGCCCCACCTGCTAGGACTCCTTCCTTGCCTATAGGACAATGATGCCTTAAGGAGTACAAATGGCAATGGGACAAAGTACTCTACTCACTTAAAATCTCACCGGAGGACTTTGCAAGGCGGGCAAGGGCGCTACTCACAGATTTTGGACATGACAACTTTGTAGGCACTCTGGAGGAATGGGCTCATTGCTTGGTCAAATTCGGGAATTGCCTCACATGAGGAGAACTCCTGGAGCAGACTATGGTAATATATAGATGCAATACAATCCTCTGGGAAGAATTACATCAACTGCTTGACGAAGTTCATGCATCCCCCTCTCTCCATCCCCTCAATGACCCCACAGATCCAGGTCACTCAATTCACATCCAATGGGAACCCCTAGAACTTGCTCTGGCAGCCCCCATGGTCCCCACTCCAGAGCAATGACAATGGGAAGAACAACAAAATGCCTCGGCTATACTGCAGTCCCTCAACCTGGCAGGGGGACTATTTGACTAGCCTGCCACCCATATGGTAGGCTTGTTGACTCGCCATAGAGCTAACTCTGTCCTTAGCACTTTTGAGACCTGGGAATAGCCCCAGAGACCCCTGGAACTGCTCTCATGAACAGACAACGTCTGACCCCCACCCCTGGTGAACTCCAGCAGACCCCGGGCAGACACCACTAGCATAGATAACACGCTGTGCTACATCAACAAGCCTACACATGGCAATAGTAGACAACCTCCCATGTCCGCGCCCATGGCCATCCCGGCCTAGCCTCCTATATCCACCCCAGTCCCTCCAAAATCCAACTTCTGCCGCAACCTGCCACCTCACTTTGACTTGTGGAACTCCCCACGACCTCCAATGCAAGCACAACTCTCCTAGACCAAATATTCTTCACCTAACCTGGCACCTGGCCCTCCTCGACCTGACCCAACACTGCTGAACTCACACCGGCCCCCTCCACCACCACCTATATGGAGACCCAGGCCTCCCCCCGGTCAGAATGAACCCCCTTGGAATAATGGATCTCCCAGGCATGGACTTCCAGGTGAGCCGCCCGGAGGAGGCCCTTCTGGCAGGTGGGGCCCCACCCTTGGTGCCTTTCCTCCACACGGAGGAGGGGGTAACCACTACTACTACTACTACAACATCAGCCCCTCTCTCTGCAACGGCACCAGCCCCAACGATGTTTGCAATGCCTTCACCCATGAGGGGCGTTTGGACATTCAAAAACCTGATGCATTTACAGGCCGAGACTTCCAGAAATGGCATACATTCCTTACTCAATGTCTTAATATGTTTCAGGCAAAGCCACTCACCTTCCAGATTAATAGCTCCCAGGTGGCCTTTGCCACCTTGTACCTTCAGGGGATTGCCTTCAACCACTACACCACCCTCATCCAGTTTGACTCCAATAACCCAGCACTCTCTCACTGGCAAACCTTCATTGATGAGTTTTCTGGGAAGTTCAGGATCTACGACACCGTGGCTGAGGCTGAGGACAACCTCTTCAACCTCCAGATGTGCTCCGAAGAACGCTTCACCACCTTCATTGTACATTTCAAAAAGGAAGCTTATGAGACAGGTTGGAATTATAGCACCCTCTGGTATGCCCTCTACTGTGCACTGCCACAACATATCAAGGATGTTCTTCAACTCACCCCAAAACAACCTTCCTACAACAGATACAAAGCCCTCGTCATGCAAATTGACCAATGATATTGGGAAGATCACAGCGAGTACTTAAACTCCTGAGCTCCCTGGAACTCCAGGGGTAGAACCCTGTGATCCTCCGGCAAAAACCCCAACTCCCAAACCCAAAGCAACAACCCCTCCACATTCCTTAGTGGCAGACCTCCAGTGAGTTGCGGTCCACCCAACACTAATCCTGGCAGCAGTGCCCACCCCTAGGCCCGACTCAATGCCGCTGTGGCCACCAATGACCCAAACGACCTGCTAAGCCCCGAGGAATCCCTGGAGGACTTTAAGGGTCCCAACTTCCCCAATGAACAGGACAAAGAGGCTCTTCGGGCCAACTGGCTCCTAAGAAAGAGATGACTCTGGATTGAGGTTCCAAAGGATGTGCAAGAACGACGGAGGAGGGAGGGAGTTTGTATACTCTGCGGTGAGAAAGACCACTTCATCTCTGAGTGTCCCCAATGACAGGTTATGGGACACACCACCTGGACCTTCGAAGGGGAGGATGCCACCTACAAATATTCGGAAAACAACCTGGCAATTTAGACCTGGAAGACACTCTAAATTGCGGAATCAACCCCAATGTCTTCTCCATCCCAGTCTCGCATCTCCGTTCCACAACACTCACACAGAACACCCTCACGGCTTACCTACCCTCCCACTCTTTGCACTCCCTCCTCCTCAAAACCTGCCTCACCCCCTCTGGAACTCTCCTCAACACCCTTGTTGACAGTGGTGCTACAGACAATTTCATTGATAAAACATGGTCTACCCACACTCTGGAACCTGCTCAATGACTCCCGGTCCCAGTGTGGCTCTGCCTCTTCGATGGGGATGCCTCTATAGTGGGAGATGTCACTCACTTTGTGTGTATGCCCGTTACTTTTGCCAATGGACAGACTCACACCCTCCGGATGTTAATTACCAAACTACACTCCTCTGCACCCCTGGTCTTGGGGCTTCCATGGCTCCAGGACACCAACTCCCACATTGACTGGCAACAACTCACCCTCCGCCTAACCTGGGAGCTGACGCCTGATAACTAGCAACTCCCTTTTGATATCCTGCACTCTTCTGGACCGACTCCAAGGGACTCTCTAAACAAACCCCCACCAACTCCCGGGCTCCAGTCTCACTCATCCCAATCCTTCATCATCAATGCCAGGCTGGACGGCACCCTGGGACCGATATCGGCTCTCATCGACAGTGGAGCTACCGGAGTGTTCATTAGTGATGCCCTCGACCTTTTCCACAACCCCTTCAACCAATCCCTCGGCTTGCAATGTCTTGATGGCACCCCCTCCTCCTCCAGCCCCATCCTAAGGTCTCACTTGGGATGCGTGACCCTGGACAACAGCTATGAATTCACCTCCAACTTTCTAATCATGCGACTCCACATATCAATCCCGATGGTGCTGGGACTACCCTAGCTACATAATATGAACCCCGACATTGATTGGAAAATGCTCACAATGACCTTCCTGGGACCTAAAGATCATCCCCTGACCACCATGCACCTCCAGGCCCTGGAAAGTGACCCAGCACCCCACACCCCTGAAGCAGCTGCCGTGCCCCCCAGCCAAATTCTGCCAATACCCGTCTAAACTCGCCAGGCCCCCACTCAACCCCCAAACATTCCTCGGAACAAACACAAAGGGCTGAACTACCCAGACTGGTCTTAGACATGCGCCAAACCCACTTCAGCTAATGCATTCATGACTCCAATCGATCTGAATACATTCGACATTAGGATCATTGGAGCTGCCCCCTTCGCCTGTCTCATGAAGGACAGAGCCCCCACATTTTAGCTGTACACCTCTCCTTCTTCCCTGGAAGAACACCTATGAGGGGACACTATCCCTCCAGAAAAGAAAACTGAAGAACAGATTCTCTGAGAAGTATCACAAATTTGCTGATGTATTCTCTGAAGGTGATGCTAAGGAAATCCCTCCTCACTGCCCCTACGATCATACGATTAACCTTGAGGAAGGAGCCACCCCTCCTTTCAGAAAGGTCTACAACATGTCAGAAGTCGAGCTCTGGGCCCTCAAAGACTACCTCAATGAAATGCTCGAGAAGGGATTTATCTGACCTTCCGCCTCCGCCACTAGAGCCCCAGTTCTATTTGCTAAGAAGAAGGACAGTTTGCTCTGACTTTGTGTCAACTACTGGGGACTTAATAAGATCACCAAGAAGAACTGCTACCTGCTCCCACTCATTGGTGATCTGGTTGACCGACTCTGCAGCACCAAGGTTTACATGAAAATTGACCTCTACTCCAGCTACAACAATGTTTGTATTGCCCCAGGACATGAGTGGAAAACTGCATTTCACATGTGGTATGGTCTATTTGAATACCTTGTAATGCCTTTCGGAATGATTAACTCCCCCGCCACATTCTAATACTTCATAAACAACATCTTTCACGACATGAGCGACATCTTCATGATTGTCTACCTGGATGACATCCTCATCTACTCCAACTCGAAGGAGGATCACCAGAAGCATGTCTGGCAGGTCCTGGAATGCCTCTGGGAGCACAACCTTCATGCCAAACCTGAGAAGTGCTCATTCCACATGGAAGAGGTTGAGTACCTCGGTGTTATCATATCCCCAGAAGATGTTTGCATGGACCCCCATAAGGTCAAAGCCATTGTCAACTGGCTACAACCCTGGAACATCAAGGAAGTACAGTCCTTCTTGGGTTTTGCTAATTTCTACCAGAGATTTATAGATAACTATTCTGGTATCACAAAATCCCTCAACTGGCTCACACACAAGGACATAGCATGGAACTGAGACAGTAGGTGCCAGAGCATCTTTAACTTACTCAAGGAGGCCTTTACCACCGCCCTTATACTCCGGCACTATGACTCTGCCTTCCCAATTATCCTAGAATGCAATGCCTCTGACTATGCCATTGCTGAAATCCTCTCACAGATGAAAGCTGATAGTGGGGAACCCTGGCCAGTCACCTTCTATATCTGGTCCATGATTGACACCAAGCTCAATTATGATATCTATGACAAGGAGCTCCTCACCATTGTTGAGGCCTTCAAACAATGGCAGGCCTACCTCGAGCCTAACACCAGATTCAGGTCTACTCAGATCACAATAACCTGCAATACTTCACCACAACTAAGCAACTCAGCTGATGGCAGGCCTGGTGGTCCAAAATCCTCTTGGAGTACAACTTTACAATCCAGTACTGTCCAGGATGACTCGGAGCTAAACCCGATGCCCTCACCTGACAACTGGACGTCTACCCCAAGAAATTGTTTGAGGTAGAATGCAATGTATTCAATCATTGTGTAGTGATCCCCCCTGAACATTTGAATGCTGTACTGATTTTAAATGATGAAAGAATCCTGAGCCAGATATGCCATGCCCCCTGGGACAAGTATTTCATCGACCATGACCCCCATAACCCCCCCGACAAAACTGACTGGGATTCCACCTTCTCCTTGTCCCCCAACAAAAAACTCCTCCTCTGGAACAGCTGCATCTATGTTCTGGATCATGCCTGACTCCATTACAATGTTCTCTGCCAACACCATGACCACAAGCTCCAGGGACACCCTGGGATATGTAAGACCCTCTAGCTTATCTCCCGGCCTTACTTTTGGCCAGGACTAAGAAAGAATATAACCTGCTACATTTGATTATGTGAACCCTGCCTCCAAGCTAAAGTCCCCCGACACTGACTCTATGGGCTCCTGAAACCCCTGCCCATTGGATGACACCCCTGGTCCTCCATATCCCTGAATCATATTGTTGAACTTCCGGAGTCAGAAGAGTTCGATGCCATTCTTGTCATTATGTGTAGGCTAACCAAGCAGGGCATCTTCGTACCCTGCCACACCATGGACACCACCCCGGACTTTGCTCGGCTATTCCTTGAGCATGTCTTCACCAAACATGGACTCCCAGACGACATTGTCTCCGACCAGGGCCCACTCTTTGTATCCAAATTCTGGACTTCCCTATGTAAGGCCCTTGAAGTAAAAGCCAGTCTCTCCACCACCTACCACCCTGAAACCAATGGTCAAACCGAGAAAGTCAACCAGTCTCTCAAGCAGTACCTCTGGCTATACATCAACTACCTACAGGACAACTGGCATACTGAGCTCCCCCTGGCCGAATTCACCTACAACAATATGCCACATTCTGCCACTAGGGTGACCCCCTTCTTTGCCAACAAAGGATATCACCCCTGACTAACATTCTCACTCCAGAACATTCCATTGCATGCTGCTTATGAGGTCGCCTGGGATCTTCAATCCCTTCATGTGTTTCTTTGGGAGGAAATTGACACTGCCAACCAGGCCTATATAAAATATGCTAACCAGAAATGGGAAGACACCTCCAACTAGGCCCCTGGGACAAAGGTATGGTTAGATCAACACCACCTCCGCACCCGCCAGCCCTCCCCAAAGCTTGATCACAAGCGCCTCGGCCCATTCAAGGTCTTGAAGAAAGTCTCATTCCACACCTACAAGATTGAGCTCCCCTCGGGACTTAAAGGTCTGCACCTGGTGTTTCACATCTGCCTCCTGGAAAGATACCCCCTGAACCCCTTTCCCAAGCAATGCCCTGAGCCCTCTCCCCTGGTCGAGGTCGAGGATGAGTATCACTACAAGGTTGAAGACATCCTCGATTTCCGGAACATTTGTAGACGACTCCACTTCCTTGTATGATGGCATGAGTATGGCCCAAAGGATGATACTTGGGAACCTTGACAGTGCCCTTGACAAACTCTGGGACTTCCAGTGACATCACCTGGGAAATGATCCTCCGGGGCGCAAGACTCATAGATGGCAGTAGCAGGCATAACCCCCACCTCTGGATTTAGTAGGGATTCAACTCTCACGTATACTTCTGTTTTCCCTCTATTAAAATCTTACCTCCCTTTTAGTTCTTCTCCATAGTAGTGCCTCAGAGCATGGGCAAAGTGCCTTTCTAGTTTTGCTATTACCTTACTAACACTGTTTTTTGACTTCAGGAGGATAATTATATACATTTCTACACTTACAATATTCTACAATACAGTGACCATACACACACAATAACCTATAGACAGTGACAAGAAAACAGGGCCCCTAGGTCTGAGGCCCCAAACTACCCTCACCCTTCCCCCCCTTTGGCCAACCCTGGGAACCCTCCCCCACCCCTCCCAGACTGTGCTCCTGCTACA
>QLON01000983.1:0-20731 GCA_003313675.1 Termitomyces heimii
GTCTAAGGTTATTTACGGACCAAAGCTCTACTGCACCTCCGACCCCACATCGAGTATTAATTCCACATGACCACGACCCTTTGATCAAGAGGGATTCGGTGCTGTACATTACATTGAAACAGTACAAATCTACAAATCCAGTTATGATGAAAATTGGGAAAGAAGCTGCGACCATATCAATAACAAAAAAAAAAAAGAAATATGAGAAGAATGTTTCGCGCGACAATGATTGGCAACGTTACCCTATAATGATGATGAATCAAACACCAATTGGGACGTCTCATATGGGTGTAAGTCACACGTGCACACTACCCTCTCCTTTTTTCTGTCCTTGAAAACCATACATACTGAATTGTTTCTCTACTACCAATGTCCACGTCTACGGTCGATCAACCATCTATTCCGCCACCTCCTACTTTCGCAGACTTCAAATTTGCTGTGATTGGACAGCCTCCACAGTTACTGAAACGCATGGGAGCGACACCACCATTGGACTTCAAACATTCACCGACACCTATGCACATGGATTTACAATACCCTTCTCGCGCAGGAACTCCTCGGACAATCGAGTCGGTTGCAACTTCACAGCCGTCTTTGCAACAGAGGCTTGAAAGCACAAACTACCACGTAAACTCGCTTTCTGACGGCCATCACTTTCCGATGGACGTTTCAGAACATCCGCCGGAACGAAAACCAATCATTGGTTTAGAACAGCCTACTACAAATCCTTTCCGGAACTTCGATGGCTCTAATTCACCACTGTTGAAACAGACAAGTACCCACAGCTCTCTACAATTTCATGAAACACAGACTCCCCAAATATCTTCCTCAAACACTCACACAACTATAGCGATCCCACGTTCACCCCTTTACGCCATATCGTCATCATCTCTTCAGACTGGCCTGGCCCCGGGGCCCTTATCGTCCATGAGGGCATCAGAGACACACCAATCATTGAAACCACAGGTCCACTTAGACATGAAATTGCTCCACGAAAGCGCTCTCATTGCTTTCGAAAAAGCTGAACGTGGACTGAAATCAGCCCAAGAGACTTATGATGCCGCAAAGGCGACACTGACAGCTATTACCACTCGGCTAGCTGCGGATGGATATCAGCAACATACAAGTGAAATGATAGTTTCTGGATCACGCGCTAGTCTAAATCGTGGAGACTCGGCTGACCCTGTAGTCACAGAGGTTGCACGATACATCACTCGACTTCAGACAGGGCCCGTAGTTCAAAAACGGCTTATCCAACTAGATGATCCCACGCTTATAACAGAACAGAGAGCCTTTGGGCGCCGGATAACTGAACTTGAGCAAGAAGCTGATGACGTGCGATTGGCATGGAGTTCATTAAGCGCGCAACGATGTTCAATAACATCTTCAGCCCTTGGGGCCGACGAGTATCTACATTCTGCTACTCCGCCACCTTCACTCGGAACTTCGGCAGGTTCATCGCCTGCAACACAGAGCGCATCAACTAAATTCGTGGCTGATCCAACGATCATTGTTAAGAACGAAGATATAATGGATGATCATCGACGACATGCGTTGGGAAGGAATACGTCCTTCCATAACTTGTCATCAGGGAAGCCCCACCTGATTGATTCTACCTCATCGCATGTCTCTGTCGACCACGAGGTGTGTAGAAGGAGCCCCTCAGCCCTTGTTTCGGACTCATCAAGCCTGATCGAGGATGTTGAGTCGATTAAAGCGACATCCTTGATTATTCCTACGGGTGCGCAGGACACGACAACGATAGCTGATTCGATTAATGGGCATGTCAAGGGTGCTACAGCCCCAAGGTCGGCACTCCGCGGCAGCCTGCACAATTCCATAGAGTTGGATGACACAGTGGAAGACAGTAATTCGGCCGACTCGAACCACACAAGGAGCGAGTCTAATCCGATAAGTCTCGGTGAAGATATCAGCAATGAGTTAGAGGTTGTAAGGGAGTTAGAAAGGGAAGATTCTGGTCCCTGTAGTTCCTCAACAAGCCAAGACATCTCTCGATATTCTTCCGTCGATCCTACCGAAAATTTCAACGATACTGTTGATGAGGAAGTATTGCAAACTAAGCCTACTAAGCCCTCGCCAGATATAAGAGAGGATCAAGATGACGACAGGAGCCCGAGCACGACCCAAGGGTCGACTGCAGATTCATACGGAAAGATTGCTTTGCCGTCTTCCCAAGGCGACCATCGTTCCATTGATTCCATCAATCGGAATTCCCTTCTCCAGAGGTTGCAACCATTGCATTCAACAGCGCCCTCATCAAAGATTCTTAAACCGCAGCCAGAATCAGTGATTGGACCTCCTTTATCACCGCCTTCCGTACTTGGGAAACGTCAACATTTCGATCCTCCTTCTCCCAGATTACATCCTTCTGTAGTCATACCATTCAAACGTCGCCACTTGGCCAACAATGAACGTAACGATCCCCCATCTTTGGAATCTCGAATCAGTGAAGCCTCTGCTCATACAAATGAAACTGGCCAGTTAAACTCACAGACCTCCCCAACCTATCGCGGGGGAAACATCGGCCACAATAAAAACAGCTACGTGTCTAGAAACAACATACCTGCACTAGAACGATCGATGTCCCCTCCTTCTGGACCACGGGCTAGCCGGCAAGAGACTCTCTACTCAAAACACGGTTCAGCAGGTTTTAGCAGGCCGCTCTCAGTTGACTATCGGCCGCCTGTTGAGAGTCTTGGATTAGATTGTTATCCAAACAAAATTAAAAGTAAAGGTCCTCGGAAGAAATACGCCCACGACGGACTCATCCCAACTTCTGGTCCATCAGGGACTGGACGAGGGGGAATGCGACAGAATCGCGTATCGTCTTCTAAGAAATGGGAATCCGGCTCTACGACGGATAATACAAGTCTCCGAAGGCCAGATGTGAGGACGCATCTCTCTCGACGTCATGGTAACGAACAAATTAGTCTTGCGGACCGTCTTCGTGATCCATAGCTTAAGATTGCGAAATGGTAGGTATTTAGAAGAAGTTTCTTGGAGAGGCAAGTATGTTATTTATTTTTGATACTGATAGTCCTTGTTCTACTTTTAAGTATTTAGCCGTATAGTTGGAATAATGATCTACCCAAGCTACTTCGGATCGTATCATGTGTTCGTGCCTGTTAATGTGATGCATCCATGTTCCTCTGCGTCCTTGAAGAACCTCAGCTCGGACCGTTCGGAGCAACGGCCCGCCCCTGTTTTGGAGTTGAATTTGGTCTATAAAGGCCGAACTGCCTGGAATGTTGTTCTTTACATCTACTCCGTCTAGACTTGATTCCTCAGTCTGCGTCTGAAACGGGTTGTCAAGATGACTAGAATTACCGCATTCAACATCAATGGCAAGTTAGATTAGGACAGACTCTGGCACGAGTCAATAGCTGATCATCGTCTGTGTAGATGTTCGATTTCCGACGTCTCTTACTGGAGACGGAACCGATGCCATGTAAGTCGAGACAATTTCTGAAGAAGAAATAAACTTTTCCTGATGCGACTTTCGTGCAGGAACACCGAGTGTGATTATTCTTCTGCCTATATCACCCTTTTAACGGATTCAGACCTCGTTGGTTATGGAATGACTTTTACTATTGGCAGAGGCAACGATATCGTAAGTTCTTCCTCTATATGTTGTTTGTAAGCCTCTGAATGGAACATGTAGGTTTGTGCCGCCATCAGAGAAGTTGCTAATCGTCTGGTTGGAAAAGAAACGGAGGAACTCTTCTCTAACATGGGAAAGACGTGGGACTACATGATGGCGGACCCTCAACTACGATGGTAGCTATCCAGTCTTACACAATTCCAAAAAGGATTTACTGCAATTGATGTAGGATTGGTCCTGAGAAAGGTGTGATTCACATCGCATCAGGGGCAGTTAACAATGCACTCTGGGATATGTATGCTCGCTCAAGGAAGAAACCCCTTTGGAAGCTTGTTGTCGACTTCACGCCCGAAGAAGTCGTGCAATCTGCAGCATTCCGCTATATATCAGATGCGATCACGAAGGAAGAGGCTCTTGCCTTGCTCAAGGAAAAGGAAGCAACCAAGAAACAGCGTGAAGCCACAGTAATCGAGCTTGGGTTTGTTTTTTTCGTTAATTTTGCGAATCCGCTGATATAGGATCATCTTATCTCCAGCTACCCTGCATACGTCACTTCTGCCGGATGGCTTGGTGAGTCATGTTAATCATGTTCACGTAGCTGTGCTTGACGATCTCCAGGTTACACCGACGAGAAGATCGCTCGCCTGACCAGAGAAGCGGTTGGTCAAGGCTTTAACCATTTCAAAATGAAAGTTGGTGCCGATGAAGCCAATGACCTGCGCCGTGCGAAGATCATCCGTTCCATCATCGATGATCCACAATACCTTCCTCCTGGCTTACCTTTGCGTGATCAAAATAGCGAGGCACTCCGTGGTAAAAATGCAGGTCCAACAGGCTCTGTCCTCATGATTGATGCCAACCAAGTATGGGACGTGCAACAAGCAATAGATTATGTGATTGGACTGAGGGAAGTCAAACCCTGGTATCGTGCACATATTTAGATACTTCCGGATGAAGTTTCAAGGAATGCAGGTTTATTGAAGAGCCGACAGCCCCAGATGACATCATTGGCCATGCTGCCATACGCAAGGCGTTGAAGCCTCACGGAATCGGTGTCGCCACTGGCGAGCATGCACAAAACCGCATGGTGTTCAAGCAGTTACTTCAGGCAGAGGCAATTGACGTCGTACAGATTGATTCGTGTCGACTGGCCGGAGTGAGCGAGGTTCTCAGTGTGCTCTTAATGGCTGCCAAGTTAAAATCATTCTCCCATTTACAAGTGGTAACTGACACAATCTGCCCGTCAGGTTCGGTGTTCCAGTCTGCCCACACGCAGGTGGTGTCGGCCTATGTGAATATGTTATCCACTTGAGGTAAGATATATTCATCATCGTGACCAGTAATTGTGCTTGACTGTGGCTCCTCCAGTCTGATCGACTACATCTCCGTCTCGGGGACGATGGAGCGCAACGTCCTAGAATTTGTTGACCATCTTCATGAACACTTCGTCACTCCATGTTCTATCAATGATCAGGGACGATATAATGTTCCTATGAATCCGAATGAGGGTTACAGGTGTACTCATATACTATCTATGTGGTTTGAAGTACTGACCGACTTGTGTCTATCAGCATTGAGATGCACAAATCGAGTATTGCAAAGTACGAATGGCCGAATGGTTCATATTGGATGGGCGCCAAGAAGAGAGATATATAGTTTATCCTCCATCGCTGTCATTTACAGGAGTCATACCATTTCCATTATGAATAAGCGACTGGACAAACAGAATATCCTTCGATGCACTCGATGCCCTGTCGTCGGAATCTATAAGTGAGCTATGTGAATTATGTGAATTGTATATTGTCTGGCAAACTATCAGAAAATTCGAATGATTAAACGTTCCTAACGCGTATGTTCCAATTTGGTGTAAAATCTAAGAATATATTCGGAAATATCTGAGATGTTGAGACATTGTTCTGGTAGTAGAATCTAGGGCTTTGCGCTGTGGCTATGACGTCAAGGGCAAGAGCGCAGGAGCATGACCTCGGGTCACGTGAATTTCTCGTTAAATAAAATGATTCGTTGATAATTCGCACTTACCTCAATGTATATTTTGAAAATTCAAAGTTGCATCGTACTAACGGCTTAAATCTACTTCTTCAAACCCTTTGAGGGCTTCCGGCGTCACTCGTTTTCGACAGTTGGCAAAGTATTTCCAACGAAGTAAGGAAATGTAATCTGTATGAATCCACTCAGGTTTCCCCCTATCGCACAATTAGCATGAAGGACATTTTTCTGGACAAGTACAGTCTTACGGGGTAACCGAAGCTGTTTCCCCCTGAAGAACATACTAAGGGCGAAGCAGAATAGTTGCGAAAGAGGTCAAGAGCGTCAGGGAAGGGTACGGTCCTCATATATCAGTGATTTGATATCAAACAACACAGACAAGAGGCAAGCGAGTTGACATAGGAGGTGACCGATTTTGCAAAAATACCTCAACCATTGTTAGGAAATAGTAGCATAATCTATTTTATAGACCCGATCATACTCAGACTTCAATTCTTTCTAGATACCCGAATCGGCGAGCGGTGAGAATTTGCCTAGCTGGAAACTACGAGCGACACAGTCCGACTCAAATTCTAGTGTTGTGGATTGATTATGATAGCTGGAATGTGAAAAGACAGCTTGCTTAGCCGATGTAATTGTGAGACGCGTTTATTGCCTTTGCTGACTCGCTAACTCTACATTAGAGGAGAACGCATTATCCTCAGAAGGGAATTCGTATAGATGGAAATGCACAACCTGTCAGGAACTCGAGATGGCTTAAGGTTGTGATACATGAAACAGTATTGATGAAGTGCTGTTAATTGACGTAGTCAACGAAGCAATGATGTTGATATATAACGGGCACTCGGTACTCAGTGACAGACAGCATCAGTAGGTACCGAGTCTCTGATTTACATCTACATAATCTTTAATGGGACCCGGCTGTCACTGAACAATCGTCTAAGGAGGATTACAGTGGACACTCGAGATTGGAAATAGACGATTGATTTGAACTTCCTTGATGTGGTTCCTCCTGTCATCCGAGATACAGAACTTTGAAGCAGCAAAATAAGCGCCCAGATATCGGGGCTATTTATGACCCTCTTTGTATGTATTTCTTTCTCACGTCGATGACGTGACACAGTGGCATTGACTGTTTTCACGGCCACAGTATCGACTCTAGGTGCCTTGCGATGAAATGGATCGCCCCACTTAGCAGACGAGAAACACAGATTCTTGTCTTCGCATTCTGTGTCTTCTTATTCGCTTACAATTTTGACGATACGCTAAAATTCTTCGGTCTCGATCCTGCAACGGCGCATGGCACTATGTTGAGGACCCTCGGTTTCTGGAGTTCGAACGTCATTGCTAACGATGGAAGGCGGCTCCCTGGGTGGAGGGATTCCCTGGAGAATGAGATTTTTGGTACCTGGGAATGGGAGGAAGACGAAGTCTCGGGGGACGGGGCTGAGAGGAGTCAAGAAGTGGGAGAGGGTAAGCACGGTGCCGTTTGGCTTGGTAAGAAAGGAGTCGGAGAGCTTCGAGGTGGAAGCCTAGGAAATTTGACCGTCAATGATGGATTCTTGAGATGGGGAGAGGATATACCCAAGTCTAGACTTGTGAGGCATATTTCTGGTACGCAATACATCTTTTCCCTTGCTTATACCGTATGCCTCATTATACATGGACCTCTGTAGGATATAGCATTTTAGATAACGTCATCATCTTCAACAAGGTCGTATATGTCGTCTCGGATGACCCAGACGAATTCCCATCCATGAAATCTATTGTCTCTGCCGTGGGGCTCGGTATGAACGAATGGAAATTAGTATCCTTGAAAGAGGCAAGAGAGAAGTTGGGCTCCTATGGCTCCATGTAAGCCCGATTGAATTTAAAAGTCATTGTCTCGCTCATTCCATTAGATTACATGGTGTCACTTGGATGTCCGCAGATACTACGCCTAGTAAGTCTGATCATAATGCCTATGATGCGAATACTCATTAACTTCTCTCACTCAAAGACAATTCCACATTACTCGCTCTATGGCGCACATATAGTTCTCTTGATCAAAACATCACTTCCTCAGGTCAAACTTCGCTCCCTCCTCCAACTCGATTATTCTTCCCTCAAGTACGCGTATTCACCGATCCGAATCCTCTCCCTCACTTCCACATGATTCGTCGAAGACGCGTTGATACAGGCTTCCACCCCTTCCTGTTAAAAGCTGCCTTCCCCCAACTCACAGTCCTATATCAAGAGGATTGGGAAGATTATCACAAGTTACCTGTGCCCTTTGTCGTCGAACGTATTGTTGTAGCTGATCGAGAAGCAGCCGAAGCGGCGATCAAACATGACCGGCCTGTCTTTTCTCCAGCGTTTAATCTCCCAGGTTCAATGCATTGGTGGGAGCCCGTCAGACATACCCTTCTTTCATTCTTGAGTGAGCCGTTATCTAAGAAGAAGACAGTGACATATATCCATCGTCAATCTGAGAAGACGGGTGTACGGTTGCGAGACGAGGATCACGAGGCACTTGTACTCGGGTTGAAGAAGCTGGAGCGCGATTACGGCTATCAGATACATATCGTGTCGAGCTTATTTGATGAGACGGACTGGGCGACGCGGATGAGCGCGATTTCCAAGTCAACGGTATGTCAGCCTATTGATTAAAGTCAGTCTTTTGGCTTTAGCTCCATTTTCTCAGGTTATGCTTGGACCGTATGGCAGCGACCTTTTGGACTGTCTCTTCATGAAGCCCTCGCCACGAACCACACTTGTGGAAATTTTTCCTTCCAGGGCATTCGTGCGTGATGAAGAGCTTGTCGCCCGTTCTGTAGACATGCACTATGTTGCTTGGTGGAACGATCAGTGAGTGTGTCTGTGACTCGTCGGTATTGCATTGTGATCGTCGCCTTGTAGAAAGTTCATGTTGGAGAATTCACCCATTGTTGATCAGCTTAGGGAATCACAAGAAGCAAGGGTTGATGCGGCGGCTCTGATAAAAGTGGTTCGTGAGACTCTTGCTCGCTAGAGTTGTACCTGCAACTCTCTTTACACTAACGCTGAAACTATGGTAATTCCTTCGATCCTGGATTTTGGAACCTGTACTATAAACCAGTACATATTGTTATACGGACTTGTGTATAGAACTTATATATATTTTTATGGATTCGATGGCACGAGATAGGTCTGACAGAGCTCTCCTTGAATGTACATCTCTGTGCTACTTACCTAACTGGTTTATGAATATTGTAGGGTAGGTTTTCCCGTTACGGTTCGATCATTGTGCTTTTATTGTATATGTTAATGTCGTAAACCATTAGTCCAATTCTTGCTTCAATAGTATATCGAATGCACGAATTGCTATGTATAGCATGTGCGTAAAGCAAATAATGCATGACTACTCCTGTTAGAGAAACTTATACATTAATCTGCCTACGTTTGGCGTTAGATGCACTTCAAATCTACTCCTGCAAATGACCCTATTATATCAATCCAACACATTTCAATAAGCACAAGAGAAATGAGCGAGACAGTTTGCCTCTCCAACTTGGTTTGCTTTATCCGCAACTTAAGCAGACAGACTAGGACCTAGAGAACAGTCAAAGGTCTGAATGTGTGCGTGGGGCTGGGGTCCGACGTAACACGGCGTATCAAATCAGACTGGAGAGTACTTAGCTAGATACATACCTGGGGTTCGATGTAATGAACAGTGATCCTCGTACTCGGAGTGGATCGGAGCCACGCCCCGCCGAACCTCAACAAGGTTTATGACGCTGATTTGGCTTGAGTGGATATCCTTTTGAGCTTATGCGTCTCATGGTCAAAGTCCATGGCTTTATCGTCGGTTCTAACGTTCCAAGGTAAGGGTAATAATCTTGTAACGCGTAATGCCTTGCTTCCACACCAATATCAGTAGGGCCATCACATTAAAGATCAATGCATAGCTAGCGACATTGATGAGAGAGCTAGATTTGCTTTTCGTCGTCCATTCCCGATCTATGGCAATCTTCGAGCGGATAATAACACGTTCTCACCCTGAGTCGGCCAGTGTACAAGCTCGCAGACGTAAAACTTGACCGGTGACCCACCATAGCTGTCACTTCCGAACGTATGAATGTCAGCCGTACTGGTAATCATCGGTCGAAACACTACAATAGGGTTATTCACAGCAGATGTCAAGCGATTGGTGCGGAGCATTCGAGGTGGGATGATGTGGGCTCCAAATCCTCATGAAATCAACATTTTATGTGAGAGATGTCGATCTAGGTGGATGAAAGTAGCAATAATCGATTGATATCACAGAAGGGCTTAAACAGGAACTTCTCGAGTGACTAAGCGTTAAGCGCACAGCTCCAAAAGAGCAGTGATCTCCCCACAGTGATCAACATTATTAGAGCATCCATCAAATTTTATGCCGTCAATTCGGCAGAAAATAATTGTTGGACTATGGTCAATTGAAATGAAGCCATGATCAATCATTCATCGATCTTAGTAGTTGCGGCTTCAGCGTTGGCTTCAAAATGCAGCAGTATCTTCCATTAGGCTACTATTACATCCTTAACTCAGGATAAGGTTGTCCTTGCTTCTCAGCATGACCGCAGCGCTGAATCCTCGGGCCGGCTTTGAAGATGCTTTATTGTTGACCAATATCTCATAACGTCAAGGGCACCTGGTGATCCGTCATCGCATTCATATAAAATACAAAGCATGTGAGCGCAATGCTCGTGCGCTTTGACCAGCCAGCATCCCTACCCAGGCGACTATCAGCATGTCGCAAGAAGCTGCTTCTTTATCAAGCGCCCTGACTTCATCCATTATTGTGGAGAATGAAAAGGCGGCTTCCCAAGGGAAGGAGGATCCTCTCTCAGGCCATGGTGAGTCAGCCTTGCCTGAGGACAAAGTCCAGGAGGCCCTGGAGAACGAAGCGGATGATTGGGAAAACGATCCTGAGAATGCAAGAAATTGGTCATGGGGGAGTAAATGGACTGCCGTTTCAATTGTGCGCCATACTCTCCTCTCTTCAGCATGTCTCTCACGAGACTATTCAGGTATCATTTTACACCTTTGTTCCTCCACTAGCCAGTTCAATGATGGCGCCTGGACTTGAAGAGATTGCTTCACAATACGGAATCGCAAACTCTACGATGACGGCTTTAACACTGAGTATATTCCTACTTTCTTTCGCTCTCGGTGTAAGTCTCTCTGTTGCCTTGTAAGTCTCTCCTGGACGGATTTTTTCACTCAGCCACTGGTCCTTGCGCCATTGTCCGAAATGTACGGCCGGACATGGGTTTTACACATCGGTAATCTATTTTCGTTGGCCTTCTCGCTCGGGTGCGCATACAGCCCGACAACTGGGTCACTGATCGGCTTTCGTTTCCTTGGTGCGACACTTTTATGTCACGTACCTCACCGCGGAGTCTTCTTACATAACTTTTACAGCTGGCTTTTCCGGCAGCGCACCTATTGCTTGTGGTGCAGGAACGATTGGAGATTTGTTTTCAGACCGCGAACGAGCCTCGGCTATGGCTGTCTACACTTTGGGTCCTTTGATCGGTACACTCTATTTCGTCAATGCCAGGTCTTACTTGTTCTCATACCTAATCAGGTCCTGTGGTTGGCCCGATTGCCGGTGGATTCATCTCGCAAATTATAGGGATCAAATGGGTTTTTCTTGTGATCTCCAGTATGCAACCAATTTTTTTATTGATACTTTCCCTCATATTTTTGGTCTAGTCATCTGTGGTATTGCTTCCCTTGTCGGTATACCTCTCCTTGAAGAAACATATGGACCAGTTATCCGTGTACGCAGGGCAAAACGCTTAGGTGATCCTGAAGCACTTTCTCAAATACAACACGTGGTAAACGCTCACGACGGAAAACTGCACTTCCTTTGGGATAACTTATCCCGACCGATCGTGATGCTTTTCCGTAGCTTTATATGTTTCATCCTCAGTCTTTACATGTCTTTGTGGGTACGCTCATCATCATAACAATTCAATATTGACGTTTATATAATTGTAGCCTTTATGGTATGTGTATTTTATCCATGTAACAATTGCAGACTTCTTAGACCGAAGGGATTAGGAATTTATTACCTCATGTTCGCCACTTTCCCTGGTGCGTCCATGATTTCTTTACGCTCTATATTTATCTGACCCGGAGAGCAGAAGTCTTTCGGACGACATACCATTTTAGTCCAGGTATCGGAGGACTTGCCTACATTGGTCTCGGTGTTGGTTTCTTCCTTGCTACCCTCTTCGGAGCCAAAACTGCTGATCAAGTCTACAAATATGTAAGTGTTTGCCACGAACCGAAAGCAACTTGTCATTCAGTACCTTGACCTATCGATCAGCTGGCGGACAAGGAAGGAGGAAAAGGAAAACCGGAAATGCGTATACCTGTTCTTCTATTTGGCTCATTTTTCGTTCCCGTCGGTCTTTTGTACGTCACTCCTTGTAGAACCTTGTGCCCGGGCTCATGTTCTATCCTTCAGTTGGTATGGATGGTCCGCAGACTCAGGCATCCACTGGATCATGCCCATTATTGGCTCTGGTATCTTTGGTTTCGGTAAGTTCTCAACCTTGGTGGCGAGGATTAGTTATTCAATACGGTTGATTGGCTGTAGGCATGATGTCGTCGTTGTCAGTACATGTTTCTTTTATGAAGCATGAGCTCATGTCCACATATAGCCTTCCCATTCAGTTGTACCTTGTTGATGCCTTCAGGTTCGCAGCGAGCGCCACAGCAGCCGCCGCGGTAAATAAGCGCCTTACGCTGTAAGATCGCTGATTGATCGATCCTACACAGGTCTTTCGATCAATGCTTGGCTTTGCATTCCCATTGTTTGGACAACAAATGTTCCAGGCACTCGGTCTTGGTGGTGGAAACTCTGTAAGGCTCTATCTTATCTTGTCATTTTTGTTTATAAAAACAATCTTTTCTTTTCAGTTGCTTGCTGGTCTCGGAATCGTTCTCGGCATTCCTTTCCCTATCTGGGTCTACTACAAAGGCGAATCTATGCGTCTCAATAGTAAAGTTCAATTTTGACCGAGAATTCAACTCACCCCAACATTCTGCATTGCCACGCAGATGCGCAGGATATCATCTCGTCGGACACTTTCGCCCTTTCGTGCACACATAGGAAACGTCTTAATTACTTACAATATCTGTCTCGACCTATTATTAGCCAATGTTACGCTGAATTAGTTGCTATCCCTTGTATTTATATCCCCGGCCATTCCGAGTCATTATGTATACTCTTCTTCGCACTTTTTAGGACGGTTGTTATATAGGAGAGTCTCTTCCCTGAGTTGTGTTCTTGTAGCTCATAGAATCCCATTGTTTCTTTATCGATTATCAACAAACCCATAACGGACACCTGGGCATGGTAAGGAGTTGAACCTTGTTTCCTCTCTTATTTGAGAAGGCTGCACCGGCAGCAAACAGTATTTCTACTTAAACGTCCAAATTTGCCTCAGAATTTTCCTGTTCTTCCCAATAACAGGGATGCCATGTGTATATTTTACACCTCGGCTCTTCCAGATTATCAACAGAATTTGACATTTCGTGCCAACGTTGACCTTCGTTCAAGCACAAAAAGCATGATGTAATACGTGCTAGCTTAGATAAACATGACTACATGGGCGTTGCACTTCGTCCGGAGACGCAGTACAAGGGGGTTGCGGCATCAGCGAGCGAGCACCCAAATATGACGCAATATGTGGATACGGTGCAGCATCAAGATATAGAACATAGTAGAGTACAAAGAGAAGCATTTAGAAAGGTGGGTATGGGTGTGAACGACATCATATTTACGTGTGATGACGATGTCTCAAACATTGACCGAGACCATCTCGACAGATACTCCTTCCATACTATCTTCAATCATGGGTTTTTAATTCATCAGAAGTTTGTACATTGGCCAAAAACCATGAATCTCATCGGAATTCGGGCCTCGAAATTCATGTATGGTGGGAATATGGTCTTAACAATACCAAATAACCTGTTTTTTTGCGGGGAAACTCTTTCCATATGCTGCAATCAGGACTGAGAGATTTGTCATGCTGGGCCAAGTGATGGCCTGTCAGATATTGAAAAAAGTGATTATACTTTCAATTGTAATGCAACATTGTCAGGTCCTGCTGATCTGAAACAAGGTTCAATTCCTTACCATGCCCAGGTGTCCGTTATGGGTCCTGCTGATCTGGGGGCTCACTCTGTTGAGCAGAAACTTATTAGTTGAGTCTCAGGAAAGGAAAATGTACATTATGAGTGCTATAGAAGAGTAGCGCCAGAGAATTAGGACAAAAAAGGGGGAAAAAGAAGTTAAGGTAAGAAAGAGGAACTGGATAAAGTAGGTAAACAGAGAGAAGTAGGTAGATGGAGTAGAAAAGAAAAAGAATAAAGATTTCAAGATGGCAATAAAAAGGAGATGGGGGAAACTAGTGAAGAGATGAGAGTATTATAACTTATTTCCACTCTCCAGAGTAGAAGCACTTCTATCCCTACTTTTTCCTCTTCCAATCTCTAACATCATTAATCCAATTACTGAGATCACCAAGTATCCCCAGATAGACTGCAACCCCAATGCCTCCAGGACAACCTCAGTTTCCATGCCCTGCTACAAGATGATCACTCCTAACACCTCACACAAGCCACTCTGAACAGTTACCCATGGAATCTGCTTTCTGCACAATTCTTCCATTGCTTGATCTTACCATCACTCAATCATCTCCAGCATACAATCATTTCTGCTGCCTGAGACACTCCATAAATATATAGGGATGACCTCCAACAGTCAGTATTGTAGTCTTGATATTGCACCCAGTATAGTTTCAGTTTCAGTTTGTCTCTTTAACCTCTCATCTCTTTAGCTTCTATTATTTTGCTCTCTATTTATAAATCAATCTATTTCTCTCCAACTCTCTATTTCTTATCAACTCTTAACTCTGCTATGTCTCATTTCTCTTTCTCTCACCTCAAGTTTTCATCCTATTTTCTTTCTCTCAACTCAACTCTCTGACTCTCTCCAAACATCTCTAATTTTTATTTCTTCATTTCTATTTCCTTCTCTTTTTTACTATTCCCCTTAGTTTTGCTCACTGCTTCTTTTCTCCTTCCTCTTTCCTCTATTTACTTTATTCCATTTTTACTTCTCTTTCTTTGCTTGACTTTATTTACTATTCCTTAACCTCTTTCTTACCCCTCATCTAGTTTGACATGTGGAACAAAGTATGTTTTGATAGTATGTATGGTACAATATATTTGAAGTTCAAGATTGGAGACCATTAGAGTATGTATAGTAGCAAACCCTTTTTAATTACATATCTGAAGTTTGAGATTGGAGATGATTCAAACTTCAGATGAGAATATGTATTTTATATATAAAGCTGAAACATTTAGAACATCATAGAAAAAACATGATGTAAAGAAAGGAAAGAAAACTGAATAACAAAATGTGGCATATGTCATAGTATCATCATACATAACTATGCCTTGAAGTTATATTCTGAAGTCAGACATCATTTTCTTTGACACTCCCACTTGATGTAAATGAGGGAGGCAATACTCAAAGTTTATCTTGATATTTGACAAAGGTTTCATGAGGCAAAGCCTTGATTAAGGCATTGGCAATTATATTATGCATTGAGACATACTGCAATTTAATGTTTCTTCTTTTGATTTAGTCCCATATAAAATGATAATGTATATCAATGTGCTTAGCATGAGAATGCCCAACAGGATTATTTGATAAGGCAATGCTTCCAGCACTATCAGTGTAGATAGTAATAGCATGAGTCTGTTCAAAATCAAGATTGTTGAGTAGATTCCATAGTCAAATGGCCTCCCTAGTAGCATTAGCAGAAGCAATGTATTCTGCTTTGACTGTTGAGGTCACTATGCCCAGTTGTTTTTTTGAGGACCATGAGATGAGATAATGCTTCCATTGACTTTGTAACAGCATTCACTGACAGACTTCAATCAAAATGATTTGCTGACAGGCTCTTGATCATAATGAATTTCCCCTAATATAACAAGTTTTGCTTCATTACTTCCCAAGCAGTAATGTTGGATAACAATAATAAGATTGTGTTAATGACAGTGTTGTCATTGACTTTGTAACTAGCATTGGTAATGCAATGATGTATGTTAAGGTAGAAGCCAATATGATTAGTTATGGGTGAGTGGCCATCTCATTTTTTTACATATAATTGTTGATAATACTAGTGCACATTTACACCACTCTGTTGATCAACATAGCTTTTGTAGAGGTGGTCTCATATTTCCTTCATGCTACAAAAATTGATGAGGGAGTCATGCTGGGTGTACTTGATGGCACCTTGGATTAAACCAACAGCTGCATTGTTTTTGCCCAGCCAGCATTCATATTTTTCATGGGCTTGTTTCCATATTAAGTATGGTTTTAACTGAATTATGTCCCAGGAATCTTAATCCTCTTTTTTAATAATAGGAGTAGTGTTATTACTATCTGTATAAGGGGTAGTCTCCATTCCTGGAAATTTATTGGGGGGTTTCAATGAGCATGAGTTACAGTTGCTAATAACACCCCATAGAGACTTTGCCTGTAATACAGCCTTTATATTGTTGGCCCATACATAATAATTATTTCCATTAAACTTCACAAACTGTAGAGTATCAGAAGTAGATTTGCTAATATAAGGGGGCCCCATAACTACAGCATAATGCAGAACAAAGTATATTTTGATAGTATATATGGTATAATATATCTGAAGTTCAAGATTGGAGACTATTAGAACATATATAGTAGTGATAAATCAGTTTCAAACTGTGAAACATGACAAAGCTATTAATCATCAAAAAGTCTGAATAAAAACAGACTTCTGCTAAAAACTGTAGGCAAATGACATAGCCAGAGCAAATGACATAGCCAGAACCATCTTAAAATTCCCTCTTCAATTTAGGTTACCTTATTAGTGATTTAAATACTAAGAAATTAACTTATCAGTATTTTGATCCAATGCACACCCAATTCTATTATGTGACTATAATTATGTGACTATGCTCAGGTTCTGGAGATCATGTGATTTATCTTATATAAATATTGAGCATTCTCAACTGAGCTATTAGTTGGTGCACTGATAATAAATCAAGGCAATCACTGCAAATCTGATGAGATCTAATGGCATCATCAGAGATATAATCACATCAACTGATAAGATAATCTACTGCTAAATGGGGTTGTGGCTGTGCAAGGCCATTAATTTAGCATTATATCTTGATAATAAAATGAATATATCTCAGTGGAAATATATGTGAACCCCTACATATTATTTACACACAATGGAAGTTGTCCAAAGGCATTCCATGGCAAACTGATAGAGGGATCAGCAATTTGATGGGAAAAACTAAATTTAGTTGTTGAGAAAAATTGAGCAAGTGTTAGTAAAATGCTTATATCTTAATAAAAAGGCTATTAAACCCTATCATGTTTAGTATCACTGGAAAGGCCTGATCAATTTGCACCTGATGAAAAAGGTCCAGAGGCATTTAGAGAAGAATTGAGGAAAATGTTTACAATTTATAGAATTAGAGCATTAAAAATATTAGAGAACTCTTTTTTGGCCAGAAAAATTTATACCAAATCTCTTGGAACTGGAAAATGGAGGCTCAATAGCTGGAAAATAACTCAGAATAACCAGAAAATGTTACATGTTACAGGGAGGGGAAATAACATAAATAGAGGGGGATTTTGTGACATTTAGCAGGTTGCTGATTGCTTATGCTCAGAATCTCCAGAGAGTGAATATCTTAAGCCCAAGGCAATAGTATACTTTAGGTCAATAGTTTGATATGCTTTTTGGACCTTCTTTTGGTGTAACTAATATTGCATTGACTAAAAACCAATAAATTCTATTATTCACCCATATATTTCATAAAAGTACTTTGTAAAGTGTAATTTAGCCCCAGAACTTAGTGAAAGCTAGTTCATTTGTGATTGCCTCTATTCAAACTAATCCAAATAATTTAATTTCACATCAGTAGCAAATCCTTTTTAATCACATTTCTGAAGTTTGAGATTAGAGACAATTTAAACTTCAGATAAGAATATGTATTTTATATATAAAGCTGAAACATTTAGAATATTATAGAAAAAAATATAATGTCAAGAAAGAAAAGAAAACTGAATAATAAAATGTGGCATATATTGTAGTATTATCATACATAATCATGCTTTGAAGTTATATCTCAAAGTCAGACATCATTTTCTTTGACATAGTCTCTTCATCTCTTTTTCTTATTTCTATTTTCAAATCTTTATTTTCATCTACTATTTATTCTATTTTATTTACTCTATTTCTGGTTCTACTTCCATTTCCAATCTCTTTTCTTGTGCTAATCATCTAGTACAAATTCTTTTAGTTTTATAGGGTGTATTTTCTTTCTGTAGGACTCAATATAGCAAAGTATAGTGCACTATATAGACATATCTGCATAGTTAGTTATAGTTATTTTGTTATTCATATATTTAATTATTTTACTATAAATTACAGTACTTAGCTGCTTTGTAAGCAGCTTATTTTCTTGTGTAGACACATTGATAGAATGCTGAGAGAATTAAGTCCTCCAACCACACAGTTGTAAGGAGGACTGCAATGGTCTAGTTAATTAGCATTCAAAAGTTTTGCAGATAAGGTATTACAGTTGCATAGTACAGCAAGCACTTTAACAAATGGCAAACTCTCAGTGAGAGTTGGAGCATATATGCTTCTAAAGCAGAGTAGTGGGGACACCAATCTCTATCTTTCTACATTTCTAATACTCAATCATTACTGATCCAATTACTAAAATCATCAAGTCCCCCTATAGACATCACTCCTCAATGACTGAACTATGCCCAACTCTTTCAATAGAGTTAGATCACTTCCAACACTGCACAAATACCACACTGCACAATTGACTTGCAAGTTTCAACTTTTGCACAATTATTCTGCCACCTAATCTTGCTGATGCTTAATTTTTTCTAGTGCATAATCACTCCCAAAAACTAAGACATCCTGCAAGTACTTAGAAAGGAGCTCAGTAATCAATATACTAGTTTTGATATTGCTTATACTTTGCCAGTCTTTCTAGTTTCTCTTAGTTTCCCTCATTTTTTTTTTCTCCACTCTATTTCTCTACATTTCCATCTCCAAATCAATCTCTTTTATCTTCTTCAATTCTTTTTCATCTTTATCTCATCTCATCTATTTCTCTCACCTCTATTTTTAGCCCCTCAAATTTCCCTTCCACTTTATTTCTTTTCTATAAACTGTCACAACCCCTTCCGGAATTCCCCAGAACAACCCTGGGACCTTACCCGGGACCCTCTCCACAACATGCCCCACCCCTGCAACTACCGACACCGCCACTAACTTGCATCACAACTGACATCAGCCAACCCCCCAGGAACCCTGCTTCGCGGACCCCGGGATTGACTGCCATCAACTGCCGGATCCTGCTACCTGCTTCCGGCCATCATGCATCACGATCCCCCTGCGCCAATTGATCACGCACTCCACATGCGCGATCCCAGTATACAGTCCCGGCCCGCTACTCAATGCCTTCCGGAAACCATCCCAGACACCCCAGAACCCAAGACCCGACCCCATAGTACTTATAGCATAGTTCACCACTGTATTTGCTAGTCTTGATATTACCTGAACTGTTGCATGCCCTTTGTTTGACTGGTATGCATTGACTGGCACGCTTTGACTGGCATGCCAGAATAATCACGTGCTTTAAGTTTGGTATGCACTTCGCGACTCTAAATTTACTAACTGGGTCTTGTCTTAGAACCTCTGGTTCTGACTCGACCCCTGCCAACTCCCAACCCCCACAAAATCCTGAAACCCCTGGGTCAAGTTCCATTTCCCCAGGACCACCCCCCCTGTTTGTGTCTTGAACCCCGGAGCCTTAACCCCGGAGTTCCAGACACCCGAGTATTTGTAGATCAAGTCTGCTTCGTAAGGGCGTTGCTTTCCTGGAAAGCCCCCAAATCAGTGGAACTTGATATAATATCAAGACTCCCTCCTTATACCGTTCTTGATGGCTACATATACTCACACCTACTACTCCACGGGCTACCAGACCAACCCTTATGGACATCCAGTCCTGGATCATTACTCCACGCAGACTCTCCACCCCGCCTACCCACCCCTCCCATACAAACCACCATACCTCCACCACCACTGGGCCCCCGACCCATCCCTCTACGATCTGGGGCCCTCGGTCAGCCGGGCCCCCCTGCCCAACCTAGCCATGGCATGACCGGTGGAGGTCCCTTCATACCAGAGCTTTCCGGGGGGCCTGCCGGAGACCCCACCAGTTCCTAATGGACCTCACCCGGTACCCCCCAGCAAGGGCCCCTTTGCACCTACCCCCTATTACGGCTATCAGCACCCTGCCCCCCAACCTTGGGGACCTCCCAACCATGACTACCCCCCTCAACATTACCCGACTGCTGCCCCACCCACTAGAACCCCTCCCTTGCCTGTAGGATGACAATGCCTCGAGGAGTACGAATGGCAATGGGATGAAGTATTACACTCACTCCGGATCTCGCTGGAGGATTTCGCGAGGCGGGCGAGGGTGCTACTCACAGATTTCGGACACGACGACTTTGTAGGCACTCCGGAGGAATGGGCCCACTGCTTGGTCAAATTCGGGGATTGCCTCACACGAGGAGAACTCCCAGAACAGACTATGGCAATGTATCGACGCAATACAATCCTCCGTGAAGAATTGCATCAATTACTCAATGAAGTCCACGCATCTCCCTCTCTCCGACCCCTCAACAACCCTGCGGATCCGGGACGTTTAATTCACATCCAACGGGAACCCCCGAAACCGGCCTTGGCAGCCCCCACTGCCCCCACTCCGGGGCAATGACAATGAGAGGAACGACAAAATGCCTTGGCCATACTGCGGTCACTCAACCCGGCAGGAGGGCTATTCGACCAGCCTGCCGCCCGCATAGTAGGTTTGTCAACTTGCCGAAGGGCTAACTCCATCCCTAGCACTTTCAAGACCTGGGGACAGCCCCAGAGACCCCTGGAGCCACTCCCACGAATGGACAACACCCAACTCCTGCCCCTG
>QLON01000987.1:0-11215 GCA_003313675.1 Termitomyces heimii
CATTCCAAAAACAGAAGGTAATTTCCATCTATGGGAATTATAGGTCCCAAAAGTAATCTTTTCCCATCGCGAGATGGGATCGAAGGAATCACCGGCGCCGAAGTAGCCGATGGCGTTGAAGGATGCATTAAAGCTGTTCGACGACAGGTCGGTGCTGGTGCAGACTGGATCAAGGTTAGCTATCATAAAGGAAATTCCCTTGTCTGAACGTTACGACAGATATATGCAGGTATATTTCCTCGCGAACTCTTTTTGACAAACATCAATCTAGTTTAGACTATAGGTTCCGTTCGCGCATGACAGATGTCTCGCCAGAAATTGGCGGAATTAATCCACCATTGTTCACAAGGCCCGAACTTAAAGCAATGATTGACTGCGCTCACAGCCTCGGTGTCAAAGTCGCTGCGCACGCTCACACTGCTAAATCGATTGAAGAACTCCTCGAGCTTGGCGTAGACACGATTGAACATGGCGCAGAGCTCTTTGACGACCAACGAGGAACCTCGCTGATCAAGAAATGGGCAACAGTAGGCAAGAAAACCTTTTGGGTACCAACACTATCGGTCTATTACCACGCCTCCAAGCGGGCATCCAGCCGGTCAAAAGAGTGGGAAAAAGCCCAGGTGTCATTTAAAAAGGTTTTGGAGTTTAGAGATGCGGAAGCCGCAAAAGGCAGGTCTGAAGCGGTGAGAATATCATGTGGTGGAGACACAGGTGCGTTTCCGCATGGGGAAAATGGTTTAGAGATGGTGGTGATGCGGAGGCTTGGTGCACGTTGGGAAGATGTGCTTGCGTGGGGAACACTTCAAGGGTGGGAATGCGTAAGGGGTATGGAGTGGGAAGGTTCTCAAGGTGATCCACAGGCAAAACCTGAATTATTTGATACGTCAAAGTCAGCACTTGAGAGGGGCGTACCGTTTGGTGCAATTCGGTCCGGTTGGGCAGCGGACTTGGTTGGTATTGAAGGAAAATTGGACGGTGCAGTGGAAGACTTTGAGGCTGCCATCATGCGAGGAGTCCGGTTTGTGATGAAAGGCGGGACTGTGTGTATGAGAGATGGAAAGGAAGTCTTGTAATGCATATGATACATTGTGGACTTCTCAAGGATTAGAAGGCGAACACAACAAGAAGACTTTCGGATGCCTCACGCCAATGATTGGCCGACTGTCGTTTGTGCGAATGTGGAGAGTGTACCACGTCATTGTCCGATACTGGCCACCCTTTCACCTTTACACATTGTCACCATACGTCTTCCATTCATTCATTTATTACTCATGACCCTGACTTAAAGACAACCATTATGTACATAACGTATATTTATCAGTCGTACAGACACAAACCTTGGACTGAGGGTGATATAGCCCACAATATAATACTAACGTAACTACGCAAATAGACAAACTCACATATTCGTCTAGTCAAATATCGTCGGACTGAGGATTAACTCACATATTCATCAGGCTTTGAACTGAGTACACTCTAAGGTTCTAACACCAACATCTGTGCTTCGTTCAGTGTTGATCCTTTCTTCAAATTTTCATATGGTTATTGAGTTTGGGTTTGGCTTGAGTTCTCGCCAACAGATCATCAATGGTTGTGTTCAAGGTATGCCAATCAATGAAGAACCAACACAACCCTCAAAAAGAATCAATCCATGACATGGGAAAAAATCAGATTCCATGATGTCCGTATGCTTGTTCAAATGGCAGCATATGGCAAGTCATCTACATAAAAGAAACAAAAAATACGTAATGTTGTCCAGCACCAATTGGATTGGTTGAATCAAAGGTCCTTCACCTTTGCATTTTCATCATGATTTACCCACTGATTGTATAAACTCGAATTTTCAATACAGGATTACAACTGCACGGGTCTATATCTGTTGTCTTTCCGTACACCATAAAAATCCTCAGAGCTCATTTTTCATGTACTACTTCATCTTGAAGAGCTGCAGACAATCTGTTTTTACCATGAATAACATAAGGGCACCGGAGTCGCAATCATAAATAATACTTGTTTCTTTATATAAAACAAAACTTCAATAGAAAGAAATTACGGCTGAATCAGGCATGCTGCTCCAAGGATGTTTTCAAAGCAACTACTGAATTGTGAAACTCTTGAACAGAAGAAACTTCTCGAACAAGGAGGATCGTCAATGATGGATAAAAAAACTGTAAATGGTGCATTTAGTGTACAATGAATATAAATGATTACTCACGGAGATGTTCCGGTACAGTGATGCGAAAATTAAATAACCATAATTTGTAAGATTCATATTGCTAGAAGGGGTGCTGAATTGAAGCCCAAACATAGCAGCCTAACAAGTGAGTTTTCTGTGAGAACAATATTATCAATGTCAATGTGTCATACCTGAAGAAGACAGTACACAATTCCAGAATCCAAGAGCAATACTAAGATACGCCATGCTCCAAACAGGTGGTGTTTCAAGGTTCCACTGTTTCGTAGAAATCGCAAATGTTTCCTGTGTTCGTGATAAGTGAAAGGCGTCTGTGTATGACTGAATGTCCACCATAAAACCCAGCCAATGAACGAGGTAGCAATTGCATTTGTAAGAAGGGACAACCCAAAAAATGCATAATCAAGAATGGTTCCCGGAAAATTATAGCATTATTCCAGTTGTTTTGCCCATATAAAACAATATAAGGCCCTGCCACCACTATGAGAAAGAACTAGTAACATAATTGAAAGATGTGATATGTGACTTACAAAAGGACAGAGTACACAGCACAACTGACAGCACTGACGCCCATCGTTGCCTCCCAAGGATGAACCATGCACGCCATATGATTATGGCGTCATTAAAAATGATCTGTGTTATGCGCGCAGTTTTATCAAGGTTTTGACAATGTGCGAACAGCTTTCAACGCACTGGGAAAACAGATATTGTCGTCATCATATATGCCATTATGAAGACAGGGTGGCTTTCAGAAAAACATTTGGGCTCCTCATCGAATATCTCAAAGAAATAGCATTTGATATTCACGATTAGGAAGATCAATTGCATAATTGAATACCCGAGGCTTGAAAGAAGGCTGAAGGAGATTATAATTTCTGTTGCTTTGGAATGAAGAGATTTTTCTTTGCGCCTTCAGAATGATCAGTAGTTGGCACATTTATTGGTAGATGCGCACATACTGAATGAGAGTAGATAAAGCCATAATGTATAACGGAGTGAATATCCCTGTTAGGGCAAGATCAATTCCAGCAATGGAAGATGAAGAGGCTCACGAGCAACACAATGTATTGACCAAGCGATAGCAAGTGCTTAATACGTACCTACACTGATTGTCAGCTCTAAAATCGTATTTCTTGTAAATTGTTCACCAAGTTCCTTATAGAATTCTCTATACATTCTACTGGATGATCAGAGAAGCTATAGCGATTTCAGGATTGTTACTGAAGATGGTGAACACGTATAGAAGAAGACACTGCTCGTAGATATACTTGTATTCAGAATGCTATGCAGGGCTGCGATCATGGGTTTAATTCATCAATAAGAAGCAACGCTCGAAGTATGGTGAACAGAGTAATTTTATACAACTTCCACGCCATGAAACTTGTGATTAGATGCATACATGCCATATGTTACCGAGATAGACATACCAACTGTACGGAGCTTGGTAGGACAGGACAAAACAGGATAGTAGCAAGTAAAATTACTTTTGGAAAAAGCTGTGAAGAGGCAGGGCTCTATTAATATTATGGAAAACACGTACGCTTCTCAGGATATCGACAATATGAGTCATTTTCCTTCTCCCACAGCGACCAACAGTCATACGCGCTCGCATCAAAGATCCAAGCTGTCTTTGATTCCTGTCTTCCAGGCGTGATGTATCGACCATGACACCCTTATATGCAGCGGCGCCAATCTGCGCGCTTGATCTGTTATCTTGACCTTTTTTCACAAAATCTTATGCATTCGCTGGAAAATGTGTTGAACCTGTGGAAGGTTAGACCCCTGGTACACATCACCGCCAAACTTGCTGCATCATACTCCTCCTCTTTCATTTATTCATTCTTAATTCCATTTTCTGTCTACTTCACTAAACCCTCATCCTTACGCCATCCTGGATCAACCACCCTCCGCATTTCATCTCCACCCTCAGGCCGTCCCAGCTCACCCAGAGCTCTTTGTCGCCTTCCACCAGGAAGCAACACACCCGCCGACTGTACTGTCGCTCGCACCTCACTGCACACCCCCATGTCAGCACCGTTGTCGGGTTCTCTGACGCCCGCGCCCACTGCCGTCCTGTGTAAAAACGGCCTCTCAATCTCCATAAGAAATGTGTGGGCGTAAAACATGTTTTGCTGTGTTCGTCTTTCATTAACGGTTCTTTTCATAATGGGAAAGAAAAAATGTAACCTCCACGTTACGAAAATGAAGATAGAGCAGTAACATGTATGATGAGAGGGAGATTCGAACTCCCGCCCCCGAAGAGACCAGATGAGAAGAGGAACCTTAGTCTGGCGCCTTGGACCGCTCGGCCATCTCACCATGTTATTTTGGTATTTTAGTGTTGGTACAGTTTATCGTTGTAACAACGCCCCACTGGATATACTGACAAGACTCTTGAATGCAGCCGGGTTTCCAGGTGCTACGCATTCCAATGTAAACGACATGCCAGGAACGTATTGATAAAGTCACCGCCAAGTTGTGAGATTACGACGACCAGAGATGTCAAATACAACCTGGTTCTCAGTTGAAACTGATTTTGTAAAGGATACCGATGGTGATAAGGGCGGTCTGGAATGGAGACATCAACTCACACACCAATAGTACTGGTCTCTGCTTACCACTTTTATGCTTCTTGTTATTGTCTCGCTATCCAAATCGTAGCATAACAAACGGCAATAGATGATTTATAGGTGTCCAGCAACAGCCTGCAAAGAAAGGAACATTGTGGAAGCTCTGAAAGTGAGGAAGACAACGATTCAAGACTAATTTCACGCGGATTGAAACGCGTCTGGAACTTTTTAGATTGATAAGAAAAGACGAGGAGGGAAGTTTACATGCTACGGAGGGGAAAAGATATGCTCTCTCAGATAGTGTCGTCGTTTACCAGTATTGCAAAATGTGACACGTGATGAAGCGCCACGCACACGTGGGGGAAGACGAGGCGGATGTGGATTTAGGATCACGTGGTGAAAACGTTGCTGAGCGATGGCAGCGATTGAGAGCGTCGTGCCCGGGGAGATTGGGCTGGAGCTGCGGCAGATTCTTGCGAATCTTGTGCTCGGGGACAATGAGATACGGTCGAGGTGAGTGCTGTGTGGGTGGTCGGGCTCTGTGCTGAGTCTGCCAGTGCGGAAAAAGCAGTGAACGAGCGGCTGGGGCAGACCCCCGAGCTCTATGTGCTTGCGCTCGCGGAGGCAGCGGTGGCTGGTGAGACGGACGTGGTGAGTGTTGTTTGTGGCTGTTGCGCGCCCGACGCCAATGACGTCTGGCAGATGCGGTCGTTCTCTCTTGTGCTGCTGCGCCGCCTGCTTTTCCGGGCGACGCCTGCAGTGCTCTACGATCGCCTGTCGCCGCACGCGATTGCCGCCCTGGAGCGCCTGCTGCTACACGCGCTAGACCATGAGCAAGTCCCCGGAGTCCGCCGCGCTGCTGTTGACACCGTCGCTGATGTCGCAAACCAGGGCATGTCGCGCGGCCGCCCTTGGCATGCTCTGCAGACGCAGGCTTTTGCTATGGCCCATGCCTCGCCTGCCGCCCCACGTCTCAGCGCCTTTGCCCTTTTTGCCGCCGCACCAAATCTAGTCATGGATCTCCCTACAGATACCGTAATCCCCGTCCTCCAACGCGCCCTTCACGATCCACATAGTATCGACGTCCGCACTGCTGCCCTTCGCGCTGCAGTCGCCTACCTCGATGCCGCTGATTCCTCCCAGCGCTCTGCCGCCCAACCTCTCCTTGTCCCCGTCTTTGCAACCCTCGCCGCCCTCGCCCCGCCCGACGCTGCCACCCCACAGTCCAATTACCACCATCTCTCCGTATTTCTCTCTGTCCTCACTCCCCTCTGCGCCACGCACCCCGCCCTCTTTGCTCCTCATCTCGACCACCTCATGCAACTCCTCCCGCCCCTCCTCCTTCCCGCAGTCGACTCTGGCCCTACCCCAACTGTCAGCCGTCCCTTTCCCCCGACCCCCTCCTCTTCCTTTCCCCCAGAGGAGCACGACCTCCGCCAAACCTTGCGCCTCAGTGCACTCGAGTTTATCCTTACACTCACCGAGGCCCGCCCCCCCATGGCTCGCCGCGTCCCTGGCTGGGTCGATGTCCTCGTCCGCGCCTGCCTCGACGGCATGGGAGAGCTCGACGACGACCCAGACTGGCTTACTGATGACGTGCGTTCTTTTTTCATTAATCTATCCTCCCTGACACACCACACAGCCCTCCACCTCGTCCGACACTGACTCGCCTCCTGCCCTCTATGAACAATCCTTGGATCGCCTTGCCATCGCCATCGGCGGTCGCGCTGTTCTCCCGCCTGCCTTCCAGGTCCGTACCGTGTCCCCTCCTCTAACCCTGCTAACCTCCCACAGTACATTCCCTCCATGCTCGCCAGCTACGACTGGCGTGTTCGCCATGCTGCCCTCATGGCCATCGCTGCCATCGGCGAGGGCACAAGCAAGGTTCCTTCTTCTTCCTTGTCCTTTCACCATACTCACTCCCATTCAGGTCATGCTCCAACAGCTAGCAAAAGTCGTCGAGTGCGTCCTATTTCTTTTCTTGACGCAAACATCAAACGCCATCTAGTCTGGTCCTGCCAATGTTTCGAGACTCTCATCCCCGCGTGCGATATGCCGCCTGTCAGTGTGTGTACGTAGCTTTTTCTTGTCCCTCGGCTTTTGAAAACACGTTTGTCAGTGGTCAGCTCTGCACAGATCTCGAGGTGATTTTCATGTTATACCGTTTCAATGACTAACTAGCTACAGGAAGTAATTCAGGAACGACATCACGAACAGCTCTTTTCCGTCCTCATACCCGCCCTCGAGGACCCAGAACCACGGTGCGCCTCTTTTTCGTTTCACACCCCCGGCTGACTGTGCATTAGTGTCCACGCACACGCCGCAGCCGCCCTCATCAACTTTTGCGAGGGCGTAGCCCGTGACACCCTCCTGCCCTACCTCGACCTCATCGTAGCCCGCCTCTTGCGCCTCCTCAACCCTGGTCCCGACGCACCACAGTCACGCAGGTACGTCCAGGAACAAGCCATCACTACCCTCGCCATGGTTGCCGATGCGAGCGAGGGAATGTTTGCCAAGGTGTGTTTTGTGTCGAGGCTGGCATTGGTGCTCACTTGTCCAGCATTATACTGTTATAATGCCACTATTGTTGAACGTCCTGCGCAACGCAGACGGCGCAGAGTATAGAAAGCTTCGTGTAAAGGCGATGGAGTGTGCGGGCCTCGTTGGTGCGTTGATAGGTTTATTGCTCTTCGGTGCGTTTATGCTTTTGTAGCCATTGCTGTCGGGAGGGACGTCTTCCGGCCTGATTTCGCGACGCTCGTGGAGCTCTTGGTCCGCATACAGAGTGCGTATCCCAGCACTAACCCTGACTCTTGTTGATGCAAACTTGAAGAGAGCCCCGCGGACCCAGAATTGGGGCATTACCTAATTGCGACGTGGGCAAAGGTGTGTCAGGCGATGGGACCAGAATTCGAGCCGTACCTTGCTGTCGTCGTCCCGTCACTCTTGCAGACGGCGAGCGCAAAGCCCGATGTGTCCGTGTATGGTGCGTCGCCTTGACTTTTTCCCCACCTGATCATTTGACCTCTGCCAGACCAAGACGAAGAAAGCGCAGAGGAAAAGGAAGGATGGGAGACGGTTGTTATGGATGGACAGACGCTCGGTATCAGGACGTCCGCCATCGAGGAAAAGTGCCAGGCGTTTGAGACGCTCGTCATTTATTGCTCCACCCTCGGCGCACGCTTTGCGCCATATGTCCTCCAGACGCTCGAGATTACGCTTCCAGGGTTGGCGTTTTATTACCACGATGGCGTGCGAGAGGCTTGTGCAGTGTATGTATCCCGTGCCCTTTCCTCTTGTTTTTGCTAACGTCTCATAAAGACTCGTGCCCATGCTCCTCGCCTCGGGAAAAGCAAGCAACACGCTCACGAACCAGATGGTCTCGGGCGCGTTCAGCCACCTCATCTCGGCCATGCGCACGGAACAAGACACGTCATTCCTCGCATCGCTGTATAAATGCCTCAATGATACGCTCCGTGTCGTCGGCGGGCCCGCCGTGCTCCCGAAAGAGTTTATCGATGGCGTGGTGCAGGTGACCAAGCTCCAGCTGCAGGCCATTGCGGATCGGAGACGCGCCCGTGCTGCGCGTTCGTCCGCGGCGGATGCGGGGACTGGCGTCGACGACCTCGTGGACAAGGAGGAAATGGCGCTCATGGAAGAGGTGGAGGATTTCGTGTTGGAGGATATGGGAAAAATGTTGGCTGTTGTTGATCCTGCACATCCGTTGTTGGTCGCCGTGGGGAGCGTAAAGGATCTGGCGTTTTGTTCGTGGGGTAGTGATGAAGATGACGAGTAGTGGCCTGGGTGTACCAATAGTATAGGCAAAGGCTATTGATTTTTGACAAAGGCCTACTGCCTTCTAGTTGTGATGGATAAACCTAACCTCTCAAAGCCCACGGACCGTTTTTCTGGATTCAGAGTAACAGCTCTTGTTGGTTATTGTCTCGCTCGAGGGTTTATGCTTCGCTTACCAGGAGATGGCTCACGCTCGAGTCAGGTTTCCTCGACATCCTGGCCTCTGTGCCGTGCATCACCGGCATTGCTCGGGAATGGATCGCATCCCGTACCAAAGGTTTATTCTACTCACTATGCGGATTGAGAGTATATGAAGATGCACTTCGAGGATGAGGAATAAGGCATCATTGCGACTATTAGCAGTTGTCCGTGTTCTGATCTCCTGTCGTTGCCTATATATCTTGATCCTCAATGTTTGATGATAATCTCGTCGCAGGTGTGATAGGATTGGGGTACATTCAAATCGTCCGTATACAACATATTACATTCGCTAGACTATCTATGTTAGCCATTTGACGAGTTGGATACAATGTTGGTTATTTCCTCCAATTGCGAGAACACATCTAAACTCTTCAATTTCTCCCTGGCGGCGCGCGCTTCTTCTCTGACTTCTCGTTCCTTGGAATAAATCTGCATTTGAAAGGAAAAGGTTTGGAGCTAATGCCAGTCATAAAGTTCCAACTAAGGTTTATGAACCTCGTCAAGTCCATCAAGCACAAGCAATCACACCAACGATTTTCTCGTCATCTTCAGTCAAGGCAGGTAAGATGTTGAAAGGCCACAACATCCTGGCGATATTGATTGAAAATTGAGTTTCGCGCGCCTGGACAGATTCTTGGACCAAACCCAAATGGAAGGTCAAATGTCGGTCCTGAGTCTCTTAGAAATCGCTCTGGTCGAAAGATGGGAACATCTCTTACGATGTTACATTAGTTGAATGGCAAATCGTGTGGTAGAAATCCTAACCGGGATTGTCTATAAAATTAGTTATTCTATCTGGAGATCTCAAGGATATGAAATAAACGCACAAAATATTTGCATACACTGCAGATCCTGTAGGTATAAACCTGATGAACAACAATCATCAACTGTTTCATTATCACGGCACTCACATTCCATGATATTCGTCATCAACAGTTACAGCATCGGCGGCAGCAACTGGCCGCCAACTCAAACGACAAGGTCACATTAGGCGCGATGCTGAAACGATGGACATACCGCATGGTCTCTTTGACAAGAGCATCTGTGTAAGGTAAGTTTGCCTGGTCACTATATTCGGGCATGCGATCGCTGCCAATCACCCGGTCAAGTTCCGCTTGAGCCTTGCTAATCGCACCAGGAAAATGGAGCATAGTAATTGGACAATTACACCTCAGATGCTGCTCCATGGCTAAGAAATGGATGAACTTACGGATGAACGTTTCGAGGGTAGAAGATGTCTTCAGAGTCTCGTCAGCAGCTTTTGTTTCCAGGTTTCCAGACGAACGAATGAAATTACCGTCTCCAAGCCCGCTCCAAATGAACTTGCAAGAGTATATGCCATTTAACGCTGAGCTACCCGAGTAGACAGACACTCGGGTATGGTGCCAGTCTTCATTCTCGCTCTAGCATCGCTGAAGATTGCCTCACCTCGCAGACTATAGCAAATCAAGCTCAGAGTGGTTTGACCGATTTGGACGTTGCGTATACCGTATCAAGTCCGTTTCGAGCTGGGATTGAAACAGCGAGTTCTCAGCAATTCTATCTACCCGAAGAACTCATAGAGTCTTAGACTACTGGAACCTTCCACAGTTTGTTAGGGGGGCCGCTCACTGTCGAGCGAAGCGAGGCAGTGAGGATGCGATTCGTCGAGGCTGTGGATATGTAGTCGCACACTGGCAACTGGTTGGGGGATACCAACCGCCCAGTTTCGACTTTTTATAAGTCTCATCAGGCCTATGTGTGCTTATTTACCTTGCCAGTTGCCAGTGTGCGCTTCGTTAGCGCGGTCCGGCAATCCTTACCAGCTGACTGAGAATCTCCGCAACGGAGCTATCGTGTGTCGCGGAGATGAACAATAACAACGTGTTGTTAGCCAATGGCAAAACAACGCGTGCTCGGAATTTCACCGAGATTAAATCCTTATTGTCTTCGTTATTGTTCTTCGACTCGTGGATGTGGGTCAGGGCTTAGGGTTCAACCCCTTAGGCATTCTTTCCTCATGGCACTGTCGCAGCATTACACCGCGCACGGGCCGGCGAGTACTCGTGCCACCCACCACATCGGCTTCGCGTCTATTGTTGTGGCGCGAGGCCTCATTATATACATTGCTGGAATAGAGGGTCTGGTAGCGACTAGGCAGAGAGCACCTAAAATATCGGCTCGGTAAGGGTCAAAATGTGCTATTAGCAAAGTTGATGACGATTTCTAAGAGATTTAAAATTCTACCACACTCTTGGCGACTGCACCACTTTTGAGGTTGAAAGGCCCTCGACAAGGGTCTATTATGAAGTTTAGTGGGTTTTCATAATAATCCTCAGGCCTGCAAGGTCAGACCCAGCATCTGTCACTTGGCGTTTTTGACCTCTCGAGGTGCGATCTGCATATTTTTAGAGTAGAAGTGCACTAGAACACTGAGAAATCGTGCAGTCGCCGGCGACTGGACCACTAAAAT
>QLON01000990.1:0-13041 GCA_003313675.1 Termitomyces heimii
GTTTAGTCTATAGTATATAAAATATAGTAAAAATTACTATAAGTGAAAAGAAGTCAGTTTAAAAGCTGCTATATTTACTATTATTCTAAGTAAAGGCTTTATTTTGCTTGGCTATAAAATTAGTAAAAACTACTAATTTAGTATTAATAAGGAATCTAGTGTTGTAGTTTTTAATGAATTGTTATTATAATTCTTAATAAATTATTTAATAGATATAAATAGTAAGTAATTAGGATTAAAAATTAGTATACTAGTAAGAAAATTATTAAGAATCTTTTATTTGATTTAAAAGTCTTTTGAAATAATATTAGCTATAGGCTTGATTTTTAGCACAATAGGTTTGTATTTATTTTTAGTTTAAATGCTTTTTCTTTTAGAAATGTTAACATTTATATAAAAGAAAATATTAGTCTTGTTAATGAAAAGAGTAGTGATTGTAAATCCAAAAATTATAAAAAGAGATAAAGTAAGAAAAGTGGCAAGATATGTATTAAAAGTGGTAAATAAAAGAAAAATATCTAAGATAGTAAGATACAAATAAGCAAAAGAGAAATTAGTAAGAGTTTATATATTTTTGAGTTTTTGTGCTATTAAAAATTGATAGTATTAAGCATGGCAAAGTTAAGGAAAATAAATGATAAAATATATATATAACTACTTTAGTAGTTAAATTCGAGTACTAAAGCTTTATCTCTATGCTTATTAATAATCACCTCATTAATAGTTAATGAAAATATACATGCAAATATAAATATTCATCTTGCCCATTATAAATATACTAGAGCCTTTTGCCACATTAGCTTTTATTACAGCCTGTTAGTATAGTATGTCAAATGTCAAAGTTTAGATCACTGATTGTTTGAGTAGTTTTATTATTAGTAAATGTTTTAACAATTAAGTAAGTGAAAATATTAAAGAGTCTGTTAAAAAGAAGGTTATATACTAGGGAGTAAATAATATAAATCTGCAAGTAAAAAGTAAGGTTGCTAATAGTGCATAGCATATTTTTAGCAAGTTCCAGCAATTTATTAATGATACTGTTAGCACTTTGCATATTTAAAATAATAAAGAAGTTATAAATTAGTCTAAGATTATTAGCAACTTTTACAGCTATAAAGATGATTTAGAAGCCGCTATTAACTATTACCTTAATCTTGCTTCAATTGTTAATAATAAGTATTGCTAATTAAATAACATGTAAATTCTGAGCAATAGTAAAAATTACTAGGTTTTTGTTTTGATTAAGTAACTTAATATAAGTTTTAATAAAAATAACAGATATGGCATTAGCAATATAATTAGTAAAAACAAAAATAGTGTTGGTGCTTAGTAGAGCAGTGGAGTTAGCAAGTAAAAATCCAGATAAAGCATTATTAATTTTGTCAACTTTTTATATAATAGTTATAAGAAGCCATTAGGGAGTTATTGCCACTTTTACTTGATTGTGGATATTAAGTGCTATATTACAAAGTTTTTTCATTAAGAGTATTATCAAGATTTTTATAATGCAGTCAAAAACATAGTTAGATTTTTCTATGTTAAAGATAGAAGTTGTTAATTAATAATCTTTAAAATGTTTCTTAAGAGCGACAAAATTATATTATGTTAGTAAAATATAGCAGTTATTAATGCCAGAATATAAATGCAACAATGATTGTACAAAATTAATAATAATAGCTAAAATAAGAGTTAAAGATGCAATAATAGATAGAAACTAATGCAGAAGCAAGAGTCAAAGCAGGAATAAGTGCAAAAACAGTTATTAGTATAGCAAGCTGACTTATTAGCTTGTGTTTTTTTAATAGTTGTTTTAGTTTTATAATCTCAATACTATCAAAGACCTACTTAAGCATTTACAATTTATTTTTTAAGTTAGCAATACATGCTTCTTAAAAGAGTCCCAGTCAGTTAATAATACTATTCAAATGTAATACCTTATAAATCATTAGTTGCTATACCACTTGTTTTGCATCTAAATTATCATTGCTTAAGAAAGTATTAAAAACTTAATTGTTAAAGTTATATATATACTATTTATTCATTTATCTGCTTTTAATAAAACTTAAGCTCTAGATAGTTAGGAATGTTACTGCTTAAGCCCAAAATTACTCTATTATTAAGAGCCCAATAGTATTTCTCTTGATAGATGTATTATTTAAATGTATTATAGTATCTACAAGTTATAGTATGTCTAATCTTTTTTATAAAAGTAATAGAAGCTGTTATTAGCATTGTTACTAGTTTATGCAAGTGTTAGCAATACTGATGCTGATCATAGTTTTGATTCAGATTATAATAGAAGCAATGGCAGTGTTAATGATAGCATCAAGATTTTCTTTCTTGATATAGTATTTAATAGCAAGCTAGAGAGTTAATACCAGAGTAATTATTGCTAAAAGTGCAAAAAAGATGCCTTAAGCTCTTGCTAATTTAATGCTAGTATCAATATCTTTAAAAACCCATTTATCTACTTCAAAAACATTGTTAAACTTATAAAGTTTCTTAAAATGATGCACTAATTTGATAATTTTGAGATGCTTAGCAATTATTAGGGAACTACTCTTTTAAAAATTTATTACTCTATATTTTCTTTTAGTTTTTATGTCTTTTCACTTCAATTTATTTACTTTCCACTGCCTTTATTAAGTGACTAGATTATGGAAATGAATTTCCAAATTAATTGAGCTATAGTTGTAACTCTATGTTATTTTTTCTAGATCTTAGGAAATAAATTACTTTTAATAAAAACTCTATCAAAGTCTTCATCAAAAGTGATTTAATTTATATAGCTCCATGACTAATGATTATGTAACTTATAACAGTAACTATGACATCAGTCACATCAGTCACATCAGTCACATCAGTCATATAACATAATATTCATATGAGAATGTTACATTATAATGCATTATATAACTTGATTTTAGAATCCAACTAGCAAAGTAGCTCCTTAGACTTATTTTCTTTGAATCTTTCTTTGCCAAAGTATATTACTATTTGTATTTACTTTACCTTCATTATAATACTTTAAATCTCTTTTTACTAGTTATATGACTAAGCTACAGTTTTCAAAGATTGCTTTTATAATAATTTTAGTTTAAAGCAAAGTTAAAATAATCATTATTAAGTTTACCATTTTAAATAAGCTATTGGGAAATCTTCTAGAATTTGCAGTAATAAGTTAAAAAAGTGCTAAGAAAATATGTGCCATTCAAAGATATTTTGTATTATTTTCTAGAATTTATTTACTATATACTATATTAATTCCTCTACATTTAAGTAAAGTTAAATAATTGCTGCTTTGCATGCTTTATTTCTTGATGCAATTTATTCTTCAATTAGTAAGGTAAATTCTGATAAACCAGTCTCTATTTTTGCTATATTGTACAAAATGCACCTTACTATATATTCTTTCATTTAAGTATTGTTAATAATATTGCAGTTGCAAAAGAAATATTTTAATGTTTTAAAATATTGCAATAATTTTTATAATTTAGACTCATCCCACTTAAGGGGAGAAAAGTAGTTCTTAGGTAGTTGCTAGTCTATGATGAGTGTGTATACTAGTAATAATAATGAAAAACTTATTAGTAGTAAACTTGATAATGTAAATGGAAAGTTAAAAAGTTGCAAAAGTGGAGTAAGATGAGTAATAATGTGAAATTAAGTTATTTAGATTAGTCTGAATAAAGGCAATCACAAATAAATCAGTTTTTACTAAGTTCTGAAGCTAAATTATACTTTACAAAGTACTTTTATAAAATATAACAATAAATAATAAAATTTATTAGTTTTCAATCAATGCAATCTTAGTTACACTAACAGAAGATTTAAAAAGCATATTAAATTAATGACCTAAAGTATACTATTGCCTTGGGCCTAAGATATTTACTTTTTAGGAATTCTGAGTATAGAGAATTAATAACCTTTTAAATATTACAAAATTTCCCTTTATTTATATTATTTCCCCTTCCTATAATGTGTAATATTTTCTGGCTATTTTAAGCAATTTTTCAATTATTGAAGCTTTATTTTATAGTTATAAAAGACTTGATATAAATTTTTTTAGCTAAAAGAGGATTTTCCAATATTTTCAATGATCCAACTCTGTAAATTGCTAATAGCTTCTCCAGTTCTTTACCAAATGCCTCTAAACTCTTTTTATCAAGTGCAAATTGATTAAACCTTTCTAATAATACCAAACACAATAGAACTTAATAGCCATCTCATCAAGATATAGGCATTTTACTAAAGGCTGCTTAATTTTCCTCAATAGCTAAATTTAGCTTTTTTTGTCAAATTGCTAATCCTTATAGTCACATTATTGATTTAAGTATGCATTGAATTGAAATACTAATAAGCTCATCTCTCAATATTTAGACCATTGATAAAGCTAATCTAATATAATTTAGAAAGAGCTTTTCAAAGTAGTTGTAGCTATATTATTTGCCTATAGTTTTTAGCAAAGCTGCTTACAATTTTCAATGGAAATCTGTTTAAATCAGACTTTTTAATGATAACAGATATATCACTATTTCTTTTGTAACTTAATTTTTTTGTACTTCTTTTATAGTTTTTACAAATTATATTAGTTTTGCTAAATATTTATTTTTATCAAAGTATAGCAATTTTACTATCACCTTTGGCTTTGCTTTTAATGAGCCAAATATTGTTAAGTATACATTTTTGAGGAGATCTTTTAGAATATAACTTTAGTTTATATTTTATAAGACTGCTTCTTTTTTAAATTGTTTAGAAATTTAAGAAGCCTTAAGTATATATATTAATATACTATGCTTCAGAATTCTATAAATTCTCTTTATTTTTATTTTGTATCAGCAACTCTAATGCTACTGGATTTTAATATAATTCTTCTATTTGAGCCTAATTAATTACCAATAATTCTTATACTTATAGATGCAGTGCTTTTGCCTTTTCTATATAAAATTAAGATTGCATCTTTGGCATGTTTGAAAAGGTTATTTGCTTCTTTGCTAAGATTATATTTTAAAGTGCTGTATTTCTATTTCTCTAAATTAAAGTCTTATTTAGCTAAACTATTTTACTATATTGGATTGCAATTTTGCCTAGTTTCAAATCTTCTTTTTTTGCTAGACATTTGCTTACTAAGTAATTAAGAATCTTATAGTAAAAATAGCTTTAAGCTACCATACTTGTATTGCTGAAATCTGCATTTAAATTGTAAAAGCAAGGTTTACTATATATTAACAAATAATTGTTTAGTTGCTTTTTTATTATTACTCTACCTACTTATATACTATTATTTATACTACAAAATTTAAAATTGCTACTATACTTAATAACTATTCAAATTATTAGTCCATCATTTTCCAAAATTATAGTTGCTAAGTTTTAAAAATAATGACCTCACTTATTGCTATTTTAGTGCTTTTTAGGAATATATTTTTCATTTCTTTCTAATTTCTGCTAATTATTTTTCTTCTTCTTTCTATTCATATATTGCATTTCATTTTAGCAATTAGTCTTGCTTTATTATGCTATGCATATCAAAGTGCATTACTAATTTGCTACTATTATTTTTTATTTTTTCTAATTTAATTTATGAAAACAAAGTCCTTTTCTTTCTAAATCAATTGCTATTTTATAGCATTAAAAGTTATTTATTCACAGTGGGTCATGTGCCATAGAAAGTAATCTAAAAAAATAGCACTAAAGATTCTATGCATGTTATAATGTTTTACTTCTTTTCTTTTAATTCTTTATATTCAAATTAACTTAGCATTAATCAATACTTGTTAATTTTCTTTTCTTGCACCAATGTCAGGATTGTTAGGCACTTAATTACTTGTATGCCTGCAAATTCTGGCTAAATAAGCATATTAAGATTAAATGCAATTGCTAAACTTCTATTGTTCTATTTTATATTAATGGCAAATTTATCATTAGCATCAAATTTAAAGCCAAAATCTTTTGAAATGCATGCTCCTCTCATGCTATTCCTGAATTTTCAGCACAGCCACCTATAAACTAATTCTGCTAAGTGCATAAATTGTATAATATAAGAATACTTAAGGTTGCTAACATATATGCATAGTTATTACTTAAAGAACAGCATTATAAATGCAGAGTAGACATTTATTTATAATACTTTGCATCTCATTTGTTTGATATAGATATTAACTATCAACACCTTTTAGCATATTTTTATGCATAAATAGATACGCACTTTATTATTTAGATAAATACTTTATTATTGCTAAGGTAAAGTATGACAGAATAGTAATGGACAAATTATACTTTATATTAGCACTAATATTCTAAACTACTAAGATATATATACTTACTAAGCAAAGATAAATGAATAGCACTAATAAAATCCTAAGCAATAAACTATAAATACTCTTTTTTTTAATGCTAATTAGAGGCTTTATAAGCAATGTAGAAGATAATGCAACAGAAGATAGCAATGAAAAAAACAATGCTTTTAAAAGAATAAAAAATAAAAATATTAAAAAAGGCATTATAAATACTATAAAATCAAGTATTTAATGAAGTAGAAATTTTCTAGCTAAAATAGGCTTTAAAAAGGTACAAATTAGTAAGCACTACTGAACTAATAACATTGACTATAGATGAAAAGTATATAAATCAACTACTAATAAATATAGTGCTTTCAGTATTAACTGCCAATTTAATGCTTACTATATATAAGACTACTATGCCAATTCAACTTTCTTTGCATCTTTTTTTAAATATTTCTTCTTGTTATATACTGCTTATAAATCAGAATTTAGAAATGCTAAAAAAAATAAAAAAAGCCTTTTCAATCTATAATGTTAATTTACAATATAAAAAAATCAAACATGGTTTTTAATTAAATCATAAAAGCTTTAATAATGCTATTAATAAGTAAGTTATGCAGTGTAGTGCTAGATATGCAAAACTAAATAAGAATAGCTATTACTTCACACTATATAATAAATTTAATAATTATTAAGTATAACAATGCTTTATTAGAAATTAGCTTCTTTAGCAAAATAATAAAAGGAAAAAAAAAAGAGGATGAATTAAAAAAAAATACATTATAAAGGCTACTTTGATTAATTCAGTAGAGATTTATTTTAAATAATAGTAGATATTGCTAATAAACTCAGAATTATTTACATTTCTAATATTGTGCTTAATATATAAAGTACCAATATATTAGTTAATCAATTGCTTGGCCTTGCTAAAAATATCATATGCACTATTAGCAACACTATTTTTTACTTTTAAATCCACATTCTACAACTACTAGTATATAACTTATTACTTGGAAGACTCTTTGATATTCTAGCAAAATTAATAATAAAAATAATGTCAGAAGAAAAAAAAATGTTAATAATTAGCAATTTTAATATAAGTATATGATATATTATACTCACATTTTTTAGAAAAAGATTAAAGCAGCTTTGCTCTAATAGAAAAACTATTCTAACTTTAGTATATACTTGCAATTACTCTATATATATATAGCAGCATTTTTTACTACTATTAATAATATAAATAAAGGCAATAATGAAAATGAAGTAATTATTCTGGATTATGATATATATAATGGCAAAATATATATTATATAAATTACTTCCTTAAATTTTTTAATATTTAATATTATTATACATATTTATACTAATAGTTACAATTACAATTTTAATGCTAAAAAAAACTCTTCACTAGTATATTTATATTTTACAGCCTTAAATAGCTTTATTAAGTACAATCTTACTAATATATGCTTAACTACCTTATTAATTGCCACTAAACTTTTAATTTTTAAACTTATAAAATATTTTAATATAAATTTTAACACTTTTACTAGTGCCTCCATTTATATTAATGTAATAGTATTTAAATAAAAAGAAGTTCAATCAAAGAAGAAGAATAAGCTCATAATGCTTAAAATAAAACCTATTACTAGCTTAGTTATAGAGGACTTTTATATTAAATAATATATTATTGGAGATTTTTTAACAAATATACTAATGTTTAACCTTAATTTGCTTAATTTTATTCCTATTAGTTGCTTTACTAAAAAGCACTATAAATAATTTATATATAATTACAACATTAATTTTTTATTAAAGAAAGAGCTAAAAATTCTTAGCAACCTTATGACTAAATAAAATAAAGCCTTTATATAAAATAATTTTAAGTAAAGTAGTTTTTATACTAATTTCTTCCTACTAGTTATTATTTAAGCAGTATTGCATGTATTGTAAATAAGATGCAACTATTTAATACTTTTAGAACTTAAGGCTAAAGTATATTAAATCATATATGCTAAACTATAAGCTAACATTTATAAATCTTCTAATTTAGTATATTATTTTCAATGGTTTTATATCTTAAAGAAAAATAGCAAGCTTTAGATTATTCATAGCTAAAAGTTACTAAATAAAGTTATAATTAAATATGCTAGTATCTTTTTATTTCTTAACTATATTGCTAAATTATTTGCAAGATTCCAAAGTATATTTGCATGCTTAAAGAATAAATTTTAAAAGAGAGTTGCTTATCACTTATAAAACAATGAAGTATTTATTATAACCTATTAGAAGTTTGCACTTATTTAAAAGTTGTTAGCATCCTTAAAATTTTTATATATAATTTTGCACATTAAACTTATACTCTAACAAAATTAATTAGATTAAATGCCACTTTTAAATTTAGACTAGACTAAGTTAACACTTGAAAAAATTTAGTGCAAGTGCTACAAGAAGCAAAACTTTTAATATTTATTATTAAGAATCACTCTTTTAAAAGCTTATTATTTTATGTTTCTTTTTAATTTTCATGCCTTTTCACTTTAATTCATTTGCTTTCTGCTGCCTTCATTAAACTTCTCACTAGTTGAACTATGAAAATAAACTTCCAAATTGATCAAGCTATAATTGAAGCTCTATGCTATTTTTATTAGACTTTGAAAAATGAATTACTTTTAATGAAAACTCTATTAAAGCCTTTATAATTTATATAGCTCTATAATTAATAATTATATAACTTATAGCTATAATTATAACTATAACATTAGTCACATCAGTTATACTATCTAACATCTACATTACAATATCATACTATGACATTATATATGATAATTATATAATATAACCTCAGAATATTTTTTATTAACTAGTAAAGTAGCTTCTTAGACTTATTTTCTTTAAATTTCTCTTTACTAGGTTAGTTTATTACTATTTGTACTTACTTTATATTTATTAATATACTTTGGATCTTCTTTTACTAGCTATATAACTAAGCTATAGTCTTCAAAAGTTGCCTTTATATTTATCAATTATATATTACTAGATTTAGTTATTTTTTTAATTGATACAAGTTATATACTAGTTGGTTTTTCTTTTATGCTAATGCCTTGCTAACAATTAAAAACAGCAATAATATAACTGCTTTAGATCTATTATGCTTAATAACTACAAATCATGCTATAGTCAACTGAAAATGAAATTTACAAATTATTTTAAGCATTTTAAATATTAAAGAATACTTGATAAAGGTCTAAAACTTTAATAAAAATTGATGCTAGATATATCAAAAGCATGCTACAAAACCTTAACATCTAGTTCTTAGCTAGATTACTAAGTAGTAGCAATTTTAATGTTCTAATTTAAGTTAGTATATATTAAAAATGTATTTTATAGACTAGACAGATTTTTATAATGACTATAGCAACTTAATAATCCTTAAGCTAATAATAAAGACAATGAAATTTTTAAAAATTAAATTTAACTGCATGCATAGATTTATTCATATTATATAAATTCCAATACCTTTACTTTAGCAATGCAAATTAATTACAATTTACTTGCATTTAATTGCAAATGATAAACTAAAACTTTATATTACTATAAATATATTTTACACTAAGAACCTTAGCATCTATTGTTAAGAAGTTACTAAACTAATTAAATTCTTAAAATAAATCAAAGCACTTCAACCATTATATAAAAATAAAAACATTCGAATCTATAACACCATTTTCTATAATAATGCAGCTATAACAAAGACTAAATAATTAAAATACTTGAATTAGAATAAAAAGGCATAAAAATTAGAACAAAACATGAGGTAAGTGACTTTAAAAAGAGTGGTTCCCTAATAGGCAACTTCTAGAAACTTCAACTCAATTATATAGCTAACAGAGGGATATCTAAAGCATATTAAAATATATACTGATAATATTATAATAACTACTTATTTAGCAAAGGAATATCCAAAAAGAATAAGTTTAAGGATTTTCTATGCTAGATTAGACACTTCTGAAGTCTCTGAAGCATGGAAAATAACTCTATAGTACAATAAAACTTTAAAAATTTAAAAATTGCCTATATAAATAACTATACAAATAAAGCAGGAAAACTCCAGACTTTGAAAGTTAAAAAGGCAAACTTTGGCTTATATAAGCAGTCTATAAATGATGCTAGAGAGTCTACACTTATTTAAATGATAATTAAAGAACTAAAGCACCTTAGAAAATTATATTAACAAATAGTATTAAAAAAATAAAAGCAATAAAATAAAGCAATGACAAAAGAAATAAAAGAATAAATAAAAGGAGAGTAAAGGAATAAGGAGTAAAAGAAGGAAGAAATGAGAAGTCCTCTAATAATTTTTTTTATTTAGTAAAAAACTTTGTATTTAGCATAGTATTAGATTTTACTAACTTAAAAGCTCACTCTGTTAAGTAAAAACCTATTAGTTGAGTTTTGCCAAAAAAAAAAAGACTCACATAGAGATAAGAAATTAATGCCAGAAGTTAGCACTAAAGAAATTAAAAGAAAAAGAGAGAAAAGTATAAATTATAAAAAAAAAATGGAAAAGATAAAGAATTAGAAATAAGAGTGAAGAATCAGAAGTGAAAAAAGTCATATAAGTAAAAATAAAAATAAGCAAGTGCAAAATAAAGTTAAAATGGAAAAGATAGAGTTGAGATAAAATAAAAGTAAGTAAAAATAAACTAAGTATGTAAAACTAGAAATGAGAAAAAATAAAAAGAAAGAAAGAGTAGAAATAGCAAAAATAAAAGTAAGAATAGTGTAGAGAAATAAAAAACAAGGAAATTAAAAGTTGAAAGAAATGAAGAAAAAAGAGAAAAAACTAAAAAAGATTAGAAAGTCAGAGATATGTTGAGTCAAAAAAAAAACTGAGGCAAAATAAAATGAAGACTTGAAAAACTAGAAATAAAGGCAGTAAAATTAAGATAAAATAAGATAAAGATAGAAAAGAGTTGAGAGTAAGAAAGAAAATTGTATTAAAGATAAAAAATATAGAATAAAGTGAAAAAGATGTAGAAAAGAAAAGTAAAAATAAAAAAAACTAGGAAACTAATAGACTTTAGTAGCATTAAAACTAAAGCACTGACTACTAGGATCTTTTCTAAGTTTTTATAGGATGTCTCAAATTTTAAAAGTAATTATATATTAGAAATAATTAAGCATTAATGAAATTAAGTGGCAGAATAATTATATGAAAGTTAAAACTTATGAAGTAATTATACAAAGCAGAATTTGCAAGGTATTGAGAGTGATCTAGCCACAATGTGGAGGAGTTAATGGTTATTTAAGCTTGCAAAAGAGATGCAGCCTATATAGAGAAGTTTAGTGATTTTAATAATTAAATTAGTCTGTATTTTTTAATTTCTACAATTTATCAGTATCTTTATTTAGTGCTTTCATTGGAATTTCTATATATTTACATGTTAAATAAAGAAGTAATCAAGATGCTGCCACTAATTAATGCAATACTAATTTATCCAACTTATAAAGAATATATGCACCATCTTTATTTTGAGAAATTACTACTAATAAACCTAAATATCAAGGCCACATCTTTTTATTGTGCATTAACTCTATTTTTAATGTTTGCATTAGTATAAAGTCACTATATTTAAAGTTATAATTACAAATTATAATGATGTAATCTTTTTTAAAGCAAATAGCAGCTTTTTATTTAATATTAAATATTTATTTATGAAGTTGTGCTAAATTATGGCTTCATTATTATAAATTAATTGCTCTTTTAACAATTAAGTTAGTTAACAAAAGTAAGGAGTAAAGTGCTAGTTGAAGGTAGATTGCTTTTATAATATTTGCCAGTAGTAATAGATAAATACTAGTAACTATATAATATAATAAACAGTTTATTCACTTTTGTATAATTACTTACTCTAATTAAAAGATAAAATAAGTTACTTTGCTCCACTATGCCTTGTTGCTATCAATTGCTTTGAATATTGCTTATTAAATATTAAAGTGTAATTGCTTTATTATTTTATTTACTCTTTTATTATACTTTAAAATATATATATATAATGGAAATTATACTTCTGTATATTACAACCTTACTACACTCTCTTAAATATAGCTATACTAGCCTCCACTTTCTTCTCTTCCAATACTCAACTATTATTTATTTAATTATAAAAATTTACTAATACTAGAAAAGAAAAAAAGTTAACTTATTTATACTAAATTTTATTTCTTACTAGCAAAAAACTTAACTATATTTATAAATATCAGTTTATTTCAATTTTATTTTTCTTTTATATCTAGCATTACAAGAAGATGCCAAATGCCATAATAATTTACTGAGTATTAATAATATATCAAAGCTTAACTATATTAATTAATCTAAACTTACTAAGTTATTTTTCATTTGTTACTTATTCTTGAAAATTGTGCTAAAAATATTATACTTTAAAAAAGCATCTGTTTTAAAAGATTATTTAATTGGTGTAGATTTAAAAAGACTAATAATTATAGGAAAGTACTAGTAAAAAGCAAAAAGGTTATTGAAGGTGAGATAGAGAGTTTTATTATTAAAATAATAGATTAATTGCTACATTAAGATGTTATTACAGTTAGACTAGTAAGAACAAACTAGTTCAATTATATAATCTATGGCTTACAAATGATGATAAATGATTAATAACTTGCTATAAATGTCTCCACATCAGTTTTGTTTCTCCTCTCAAGCCTTTCTCATCTCTGCCTCATATTGTTTATT
>QLON01000995.1:0-17174 GCA_003313675.1 Termitomyces heimii
GCATGGGTGGTCGTAGTGGGGCAGGCGGTGGCGGCATCATTGCGGGAGGGAAGCCTGGGGGGAATGGGAAGGCTGGACTGGAAAAGGGTCAGGAGGGCGGGGAGGTGAGAAACAAGACGTACGGAGGGGGAGGACCCATGAAAGGGGGAAAGGGCGGGAAGACGGCGGGAGGCGGGGAGGCACCGGGGGGCGGCATGACGACTGGAGTCGGTGGTTGTGCGGGGGCAGCGTAAGGTTGAGGAGGAGCACCATAGACACCAGTGGAGCTGGCGTCGGACGGGGGCGGGTCAGCGGCAGAAGCGACGCCCATAAGAGCCTTGTGCGCCTCTAACTGGGCCTTGAGCTCGTCCTCGGATAGCGGGCGACTCTCAACCTTGGGACGCTTAGCCTGCGGCTGCGAAATGGAACCGGCAGAGAGGCCAAGTTCAATTTCCTTACGGCGCTTGTAGTCGGCGACGTCAGGCGCAGGAATGCCGACCATGCCAAATATCTCAACCTCGTACCCATCCCGGCCAGGCAGCGCATTCTCAATCCGCGGAAGACTACATCCGTCAGCACAACTCAACGACAATCAACCACACGTACTTTTCTGGCTCAAGCTTGTGGACTTGCTGGATGTGCACCGCAAGGCCCCCAGCAGTGTTCAGCCGCCGCGGACACATGTTACACTTGAAGTGCTTCGCCTTTTGATGCTGCATTAGAACTGCACCGCCCCGTCAGCCACACAATCCCACACACGCATCGCAGCACACACCCTTTTCATCCTCAAACTCTCGCTCACAGTACCAGCACCATGGGCGCATTATCTGCCACTGTCAGCGACTGAACCACTCAACACACACACACTCTCTCTCACCTGCTTGTTCTTCTTCTTGCCCATCGTGGTTCAGGATCAAAATCAAAAAACTGCCCGCAACGTGGAAATGGTCATGTGCACGTGATACCATGTTTTTAGCTACAACAACTGTATACATCTACGACCGTCCTGCACCAGGCACATTCCGCCTCTCTCGGCGCGGCCCACGCTCTGGCACCGCCAACACAGGCGCAATAACATTCACCGGGATAGAGTCAAAGTTGAGCGCAGTGAGCAGTTCCTGCAGCACGTCAATTATACATTCTGTACCACACCACAATACACACCTTTGTTTGAGGATCAACCTCGAGCCCAGCAGACACATCCAGAGCAGACACCTCGGGCACATAGTTGTCCTTGCGTTCCCTCTCCTCTTCCTGCAGCTTGAACGAGATGCCCCGCACCGGCCCACGCTGGATGCGCTTCATGAGATGGGTTGTGAAACCCGAGATTTTGTTGCGCAGACGCTTCGAGGGAACCACGGCCTAATACAAATCAGTCCCATCAACAAAAACACAACAACGCTGTGACACCCACAACTTCATCGATAATGCGCTTGTTGGTGTGGAAATCGAGCGTCAAGCGGGGGTAGCTACAGAAAATTCAGAACCCGTCCCAATAGCTTGAAAAAGACGCACTATTTTTCGATGAGAACGCGGGAAGCCCTCTTGGTGGTCTTGGTGCGAACGCGGCCCTATCGAGATTGTAAGCCATGCAGCCCAGCGACAAGCCTTCTCTCCTCACCATGTTGATTTCGTCAGAGGATTCGAGGCGGTTCCAATCAGCAATCACAAACACCGGAATCTGCCGACGGTGGCTGCTGGAACTATACAGCTGCACAGCCACTGATCCATCGCCATTCAACGCAAAGGTCACTCAGTTTGCTGTTGCGGTCAAGACTAACGATTCAGGTAAATTTGGTGTACATTCGTGCTGGGACGATGATCACTGCCGCTGACCGCGGTTTTCTCTTCTTTTCCGACAGCCCGTCTGACTCGTGCTCTCCATAGTGCGACACTCTTCGGGCTTCAAAAAAAAAAAAACTAACCCTTCAAAATGGTCCGCGTATCTGTTCTCGTGCGTGCCCTTTTTCTCTTACCCCTTCCCAATCTAATCACGCTCAGAACGACTGCCTCAACAACATTGTCAACGCCGAGCGCCGCGGCAAACGCCAGGTCCTCGTGCGGCCCTCTTCCAAGGTCGTCGTCAAGTTCCTTTCCGTCATGCAGCGCCACGGTACGTCTCCTTCCCTCCACCTCCAACCCTCCTCACCTCTCCACTCAGGCTACATTGGCGAGTTTGAAATCATCGACGACCACCGTTCCGGCAAAATCGTCATCCAACTCAACGGCCGCCTCAACAAAACTGGTGTCATCTCTCCCCGCTTCAATGTTCAGGCCAACCAGATCGAGTCTTGGGTCAACTTGCTCCTCCCCGCCCGTGGGTTCGGTATCATCATCCTCGTATGTCGTTTCATCATTCACACACCACACTCTGACCCCACTTTAGACCACCTCGGCTGGTATCATGGACCACGAGGAGGCCCGTCGTAAAAGCATTGGAGGAAAACTCCTTGGTTACGTCTATTAGATAGCCAGCGAGTATCTTTATCTGCGGAATTACACTTTGCTCTGTCAGAACATCGCATTTCCATCTCTGCTCTTATATGGAATAAAAAATCTTCTAATGTCCCTCTTTATTCATAACCACACTCCAAAAGTCACGCGGCTCTGTGTCAATCCACCCCAACTCTCGACACTTCCTGTGAAGGTCGGACCGGTTCGTATACCCCTTTATAGTATAAAGCTTCCCACCACGACAAAAATTAGTCCACGTTATCCTCCCTAGCTCCGACTCTTTGAGCAAGTGGACCTTGAGCTCCGTTTTCTTGTACTGTCTGCGGACCACTACCAATCACAGTTGAAATTGGTCAGCTAAATCTGAAATAAAGCTAACCTTCGTCCCCAGGGCTTCTCTTCAAATGATCCCTTCTCTTTTCGTATGCACTGGTCCTCTCAAATAGGTATATCGTGCCTTCTGTTGGCCCGGCATCCCAACCACTGTCGACTCGCTTGTCCTCGATCCAGCTCCGCACCTTGTCATACTCGAGTAAATCCCTGTAAGATCCAGTCGGAAATCAATGTACGATTAACAGATTCTGGACTTACAGGACATGAAAACTCATGACTGTTATTCATTCAGATATCTGCTTCTGCCCCTCGAGCCGCGTGTGTCGTGCAGAATTCTACTTACAATAGTGCGAGTTTTGCGGAAAATCCAAGAGAGACGAGCTCCCGACTTTTTCAGCCGATCTAGCAAGGTCGAGGTTTATAAATTGAAAGCTTAAACGGTTGAAACAGATTTCGAGAGGTAACTTTCTCGACGGAACTGTAAAGGCTTCATTGCCGAGATCGCAAATCGGCCGAGATACGACCGCCACCGCCGCTGAGATTGGGGTTGTCAACTCATTGCCTGCTTGATCATCACCGTGAGCAAAAATGAGGTATTTCGCTAAATCTGTCAATCAAGTAAGGCGCCTTATGAGAAAAGGTCAATTTTTCCGTTCCTGGCCCATTGTTGATGAGATGCAATCGTAGGCACCCTCCCACGCTTATACGATGGGGGTGGTGGATGACAATACTATCAAAAGAAAATTACACCATACGCAGAACAAATACCCAAGTTATAAAAATAGTAGAAAAGCTTCTGTTTTATCGTCACCATCCACCGTTTCCGCCGTTTCCGCCGTTTCCTCCATTCCCTCCGTTTCCACCCCAGGACCCTCCCCCTCCATTACCACCATTTCCTCCGTTTCCGCCATTGCCGCCATTGCCCCCACCAGAATATCCGCCCCACCAAGATCCACCGCCATTTCCTCCGTTCCCTCCGTTGCCACCATTACCCCCATTTCCACCTCCACCATAGTACCAATTATAACCGCTTCCCCATCCTCCGTTGCCACCGTTTCCACCGTTACCTCCATTGCCACTGTTACCGCCCCAGTTGTATGAGGGGTAGTAAGGGTACCAGCGGTAGGAATTGTAATATCCTCGCTGAATAATAGATGACGTTAAAAAAATTTAAATTTTGTGAGGGAAAGGACAAACCTTAGAGAGATTTGAGTCCTCGGAGACAGGGGCAGCCGTGATGAGGGCGGTATGAACAAAGATAGCAGCAACGACAGAGAATTTCATGGCGTATACGTAGAATTCAAAGTCAAGTTGGTTGATTTAGAGAGGAGTGGTGACTCTGGGATGAGTTAACTCTAGGGCTGTTGTACGTCCTTTTATACCTGTTCAGATGTATGGAGGCAGTGTTCGCGACCGGCCAAAGGGGGTCCGTGTGCCTCCTATAGAGACGCAGAATATGATTTCCAACCGACATAGAAGCAAAAGGAGTGCTGAGCGCCACATATTGGCAGAGAATAGGAGGGAAAATAGGGGAACTTTGAGTGTGCGCCTCAGACAAAGGCTGAACAGTACGACACATGGTGACGCATGTGAAATCCCTTACTGTTCCTATTACTGTTCACCTCTGTGTAATAATAGGGGAAGCGAGCCGTCAACAAAAAGGAGCGTACACTGACTGTCAAGGGGAAATGGAAACAACAAACGTTAAACATTGATCTCTCTAGGGACTTGTGACTATTATTTGCTAATCTGACAATAATTTATTCCACAAGTGTCCGTATAAATTTTAATAGTTAATTCTCCTTCGTTACGTCTTTAATGTGTATCAGAAGTACAATTGGCCTCTCGATTCTTTCTATATTCAATCGTCAATATGGGGGGCATGACGTCTAGAGGTTCATAAAGAATTATGTTGCGTTTGAAAGGATCGATAAGATCCGATGAAAATTAACTACATTCACTGAGCCACAGGTAATATTAAATACAATAGTCCAAAAGATTCTCATGGATAATATGATTTGCAGCTATCTATCCCCTCTTTCAGTTGCACCGGACCGGCTCGATTAAAATCAAGCCTGATGATCAATAAAGAGTCCTGAGAAAGACGGCTCGTTACCAGGCCACTGCATTTCCAACAGTAGAAGACGAGAGGGATCTAAACAGTGACCACCGTAGATAGTTGTTTCTGAATCCTAGTTACAATCACTCTGGCAGACAACATATCTTAGAGTGCCCATCTGAACTAAATAGAAGGGCAGGGCCGTTGCGTCATGCATGTCTGAAATTAACTCCACGCAACGGAACAAGGATGATAATCATTCCAACCAGTCCGAGGACACTTACCGATTTTGAGAGAGAATAATTAAATAATGATCCGGGTCTGTAGGTGCCGGTTACAAAATGACAGAAAGATTTATATTGATTCATATGATGAATGAACAGCATCGTTGTTCAGTGGCTATAGTAACTGCTAAACAAAGCAAAGAGGACGGATTGCGTACATATCTAGGAGATGGCACCGAACAATCTAAACCATTCCAGCAGTTTATCTATCAGATATTCTCGTTAGGGAAGGAAGATGCACTAATGTGACTCACAGTAGCGGCCACTATCGAGTACGCCGACAATCAGACACGGTCTCCGTCCACAACGGTTCGTTTGTGTGCTATACAAGTGATATATGAAGATGTGAACTGTCAAGAGGCATTGATATGGACAAAATGGTGTGGCAATGTGTGCATGCAGGAATGGTTTCAGAATGCGTTAGGATGAAGTCTATATTGCATCGTTATTGACTTTCCGTATACACCAAGGACGAGAAGAACGCAGGACAATGGGACTCGTTCTAGAGGATCATGCACGTGCCTGATAGATGAAAGCATGTCATCTTACCAAGGAGACAGGACCTAGACCTCCGTCCGAGACGCAGTCAGCACGTATGGAAATCAATCCCGTCTGGAAACGCTTGCAGATACACAGTCGCAAAGTCAATTACGATTTACATACAACCTTAAGGAATCATCATTAAACACCTATACCGAAGAGAAGTGGGAACTATATGTAAATCTAAAACCCGGACACCCGATTAAAAACGCGCCACGATCACTCAGAGGGTAAGTGTTTACCAGGTGCCATGGTGGCGTCCGCAGAGATGGCACCTGAGCTTATTCGCCCTCTAATGTTACACGGATAATCACAATTGCGCGCCACGATGACGTTGTACGACTTTGTGCAATTCAGAGCGAGGCGAGTAAGAACAGAAGCAGTGCTTAATCAGTTAAGTGACTTGCTGGTATGACAAGTGGACACATCAGGCATATGCTCACTGCGGCCCGAGCCAGGCCTTCAAAGTCAACTTGTCTTACATGTAAAGATGTGTATGTCAGCGCCTGCGCTTTCTCCCGAAAATGGGTAAGGGGACGAACCCGAAAAGGCGATGAATGACACATGTACGCTCATTGCCAAGCAACCGCTGAATGTCAATTCCGAGCTGAAAGACATGGAAGATCAAGTCGTTAGAATACGTATGCTGGGCGTTGATTGAGTCGGTGATGGGCCGGTGAATATGCCGTTTCGGAGGTATTATAAGAAGCGTTATGCACGATACGCCCGAATAAGTCAAATCTCAATAGCTGATTCTGGTTCAAAGAGGAACAGGACGGTCTGCTGTAAAGGGACAGGGTGAGCAGGGGGTGACGTGGCGTCCCTTGGATTGTGTGATAGGACGTGTGAGCTGATTGAAAGGAAAAAGGCCGTCGAATGTAAACTTGTTAGTGAGTAAAAAGAGGCAAGGCAAAACGCCTCCAAATGGGGCAACGTTTCTGAGCCCTGCGTTTTGAAGAAAAGGTTTGAGAAGGAAAGGATGTACCTCGAGGCACGATCATAGGAGACAGGCAAGCCGCGGAGTTGTTCCGGCATCCCCCGTCAGTTGACGGACGGGTGTCTGTGACGTGCAAGGGTCCGTAAAGAGATACGAAACGCCGACGTGTGCAGTGGTTCCGAGTTGCGCAGTAAGAGAACCGAGTTTAAAATCTGTGCAATTTTAGGTTGCGTGCAGAGGCACCATCGCAACTCTGTGCAGTTGATTGACGAGCGTCTAGGACTAGGACTGGCAAAAGTGAAAGCCAGACAGAAAGGAGTACTCAGAGAGAGAGAAAGATGCCGGAGATCTATGTTAGATGACGTGGCGTGGGGCGACGCCTTGAGCAGATGGATGTGTACGTGGCGCAAGGAGATGGATCGGGACGTGGGCACGACAGCATTCAGGAGCATTGCGCGATTACAAGCGAACCGGGTTGGGGTCAGGTGATCAATTTGCCGAATCGGGAATAATTGTGATCTGGTTCTTTCGTCCTTTGGACGTCGGCTGTTCCTTGCCTTTCACTCCAATCTCCCCAGCTCTCTCCTCCTCTCTCCTCCCTTCCTCCCTCCACCGCCATAGTCTCGCTCGGCGTCGATTAACAGTAGTATACGGGGAAACCATGGGAGGCTGTCTATCGACGCCGGACCGTGCTGGGAAGGACCGCTCAGATGCCATTGACAAACAGCTCGAGGAGGACAATAAGAAGTTCAAAAAGGAGTGCAAGATTCTTCTCCTTGGTGCGTGTTCTCCTCTATCAGGCGTCTGTGGCATTGAGCCTCGCATCCAGGCTCTGGCGAGTCGGGAAAATCAACAATCGTTAAGCAAATGAAGATCATCCATCAAGGCGGATACAGGACATCCGAGCTCATGGAGGTCAGGCCAACTATATACAAGAACGTCCTCGACTCGGCCCAGGCGGTTGTCACATACATGCGCAAACTCGGGCTCGACTGTGCCGAGCTCCCGAACCGCATCCTTGCCGACCGTATTCTCGCCTACCGCTTCGATCCCCAAGAAGAATTTGACCCAGCTGTCGCCAGCGCAATACATCAGGTCTGGAAGGACTCTGTCATTCCAAAAGTGATGGATGAGCACTCAAGCGATTTCTATCTCATGGATTCGGCTTCATAGTACGTATTCCTCATCTTCTACCCCTTATCATCCTTTGGACAACGTCTTCTTGATAGCTTCTTTGCCGAGGTTCTACGGATAGGTACTCCAGGATATTGTCCGAACGAAACGGACGTCCTTCGTGCGCGTCAGAAGAGTTTGGGAATCGTCGAGACACGGTTTACTGTCGGTCAACTTTCGTAAGTCCATCTCCACTATCTCCTCTCGCCAGTTCCAACCCCATCTTAGAATACACATGTTCGATGTCGGTGGCCAACGGTCTGAGCGAAAAAAGTGGATACACTGCTTTGAGAGCGTGACCAGCATCATCTTCTGTACTGCTCTCTCAGAGTATGACCAGGTTCTCCTCGAGGAGAAAACACAGGTATGGTTCCCCCACCGCCGCCCTGTCTTTCTCCACATTTAAACGTGTTTCTAGAACCGAATGCATGAATCGCTGATACTCTTCGAATCCGTTATCAACTCTCGGTGGTTCCTCCGCACATCCATCATTCTATTCCTCAACAAAATTGACGTCTTTAAAAGCAAGCTGCCAAAGATACCTCTAGAACGCTATTTCCCTGAATATACCGGCGGAGCCGATATCAACAAGGCGGCCAAGTACGTCTTGTGGAGATTTATGAATGTGAATCGGGCGCGCTTGAGCGTGTATCCGCAGTACGTTGTGTCTTTCTTCTTAATATAGATGGTTTTTTTCTCATTTGATCTTACGCGACCCCGTAGCCTGACGCAGGCGACGGACACACAGAATATTCGGCTCGTGTTCGCCGCTGTCAAGGAGACAATACTACAGAACGCACTCAAGGACTCGGGCATTCTATAGTGATGAACCCGTGTCTGTCACGTTTTATCTTTATCTTCGAGCTGCTCGGTCTGGTGAGGATCCCGTCTTTCATTTTCTCTTTTATCTTTATTGTGCTGGCTTCGCTCCATCCCCTTCACTACCTATTGCGCTGGTTTCGTGTTTCTGATCATCGTTGCTTGACCATCTGTACATCATATCCGCATTGGCACTATTCATAACATCATCTCCCCAAATCTGGCATTCTTTGAACCCCAATATGTTGTATCTCTTTTTTTAAGAGACACAGGTCCTCACGACTAACGAACTGTGATTTGCGATTCGCGCGGATAGTTCATCATTTTATTCTTCTCCCCTGAGACTCGGGTTACCCGGTCTCTATTGATTTCACATTTCTTCAAATTGCTCAAGGGCGAGGAGACGACAAATGACATGTGGCAGTTGGTCGCTGTCTGACCCCTTGGTGCTGTAAACTGTGTTCTACGCGGCGTCGATGATGCTATGGCAGGGGTGATGCAGCATAGATCTGCTTCGCTGTTTGGCTGGGGAAATCTTTCTGCCTATGGCCGTGCTACTAGTGTCCCACGCCCTTTCCCTTGCGTTTCCTCTGTCTTTGTTCTCAAGTTTCTGTAATTTTCCCACTCGATGATTTTTCGAGTTCTTTGGCATACGGGATGTTATCGCCGTGTGGCGGTGCAACGATCCTCATTATTACCGCGATTACACTTTGTTGTTAATCCCTCCCACTTTTTCTTTACTCTTGACACATACTGACTTCTTCCCGCCAGATCCTGCCAGGTCCTTTCCGGTTCTCATCTCCTCGGTTTTATCTCGTTTTCTTTGTCTCATCTTGCTCGCATGTCATCACGCCGACCTCACTGACCAATCTCATCAAGCACTATCATCATTTCGCTACCAACGACACAATCACGATTGATATACGTCCGCCTATCTTGTTCTCCTATTTCCATCTTGTCAACGTCAATCTCAAGCACGATCTCTCCTTCATTTTATATCGTGATCGTCATTTTTGGAACGTCGCCACCTACACGACCTTGCAGATTGATGGACTCCCCATTCACTCAGGTTTCTGATTCACTCCGGTTCATCCTTGGCGTTGATGTATGGCTGAGTGTCGACATCGGCCCGTCGTGGCGACTGCTTAGCCAATGTAATTCCGCCTCCTGAGTACACTGATGTTTTCATATGTAGCGCGTCGCGTCGTCCGTCAGTCCATTATGGCGTCGTAGTTTCGCCCTTCGCGTACCATCCCAAAATCCTGTTGCTATGCTAACAGCGTATATCCATGCATCTTATATATCCCGTACGAACTCTGCGATTTCTAACAACCTTCACCGTATACCTTCCATCTACTTGGCGATATAAACCTGTACCATATGTACGCATGTATGTTTCTGTTCTGTTTTGAAATTATTTCTTCTCTCTCATGGTGATCAATCTGTTCTAAGATCTAGGCTTGAAGAGCCGCAGTTGTAGGTGTAGTAGTACTATATAAAATTCAACTATTAAAGGGTATGGAATTCTATGCCGCTGTCATCAACGACAAAGTTCATCTATCCACGCACGCGTGGCCTCTCTTTCTCATCAATCGTAGGTCAGGCGAGAATAAAGACAGACAGACTCTTAACGCCGCCCCCCCTACTTTCCACCTATCTTCTGAGTTTCTCGGCCCTCCGCACGTCCTTAATTTGCTCTAAAATTTCATTGATATGGATTTGTTCATTGCCTCACGTTCTTCGTGCCCCCTCGCGCCTTACACCATACTCATGTGATCGATGATCACAACATTGTATTTGAGGCTACAGCAATTCTGCTACCTGTATTGTTCAGAAAAGGGGTTTGTGGGAATCACAGTGATTTATTTCAGTGAGTCTTGTCATCCTGTCTCAGCGCTCGCACAGACCTAACAATGATTTACAGATAATCAGAAAGTCAACTCATAGTAGCGCATCGAAGTGTACTCACCATCACACTCAAGGTCGTTCTCGGCGTAGTGCTTGTGATTAGCGGATGCTGGCGGAGAGCTGATAGGAGCGGCATTAGTAAACTTTCATAACACTATACCGCGGGATGTCAAATGCGCTACAAGTCATATCATCATCATCGGCCAATGATCTATCAACTGATTTTAGAGAAACTCAAGTAACTCTTGAAACTTATCCATATAAGCATTTCCATTGTCAACCGCACTGAGTAGTATAGCACTTTGGGCACATACCCCACAATTAAACATATCAATATACCAAAGCAAGTCAAAAGATACTACCATTTTGTGGAGAGACAGATTATAATGCAGTAAAGAGACATTGTTGATGGCTTACAGATTGAAAATAAATTGCCCCACCCTGTAGAGTACTTACTTGCGTAACGAGAATGGCAGTTAAAAAAGGACCATCACGGATATGAATGTGTTAGAGTAGCGGGCGTCAATGAACAAAAGACCATATAAACGAATCATCCAAATCTAGTGCCATAAGAACCAAAGAATTGAAACCAACAGCAAAGGCATATTTTCCATTCATCACCATCCACCATTTCCACCATTTCCACCATTTCCTCCGTTTCCTCCATTCCCACCCCAAGACCCTCCCCCTCCATTACCACCATTTCCTCCGTTTCCACCATTCCCTCCATTACCACCACCGGAATATCCGCCCCACCAAGAGCCACCACCATTTCCTCCGTTCCCTCCGTTGCCACCATTACCCCCGTTTCCACCTCCACCGTAGTTCCAATTATAACCGCTTCCCCATCCTCCATTTCCTCCATTTCCCCCGTTGCCTCCATTGCCACCATTTCCGCCCCAGTTGTATGAAGGGTAGTAAGGGTACCAGCGGTAGGAATTGTAATATGCTCGCTGGATAATAGTTGATGTTGAAGGAAATTAAATTTGTGAGAGAAAGGACAAACCTTAGAGAGATTCGTGTCTTCGGAGACGGGTGCAGCCGTGATGAGGGCGGTATGAACAAAGATAGCAGCAACAACAGAAAATTTCATGGCGTATACGAAGAATTGGAAGTTGAGTTGGTTAGAGAGGAGTGATGACTCTTGGTTGAGGCAACTCTAAGGCTGCTGTACGTCCTTTTATACCTGTTCAGATGTATGGAGGCAGTGTTTGCGGTCGACCAAAGGGGGTCCGTGTGCCTCCTATAGAGACGCAGAATATGATTTCCAACCGACATAGAAGCAAAAGGAGTGCTGAGCGCCACATATTGGCAGAGAATAGGAGGGAAAATAGGGGAACTTTGAGTGTGCGCCTCAGACAAAGGCTGAACAGTACGACACATGGTGACGCATGTGAAATCCCTTACTGTTCCTATTACTGTTCACCTCTGTGCAAGAATAGAGCGACCCGTCAACCAAAAGGGAATAATGGATAGGAGTTAGTAACTTTTGCGGTCTAGGCATATCTGCTAATCTGTGTAATCGTTTTTTTATTTTCTTACTCGTACATACAGTTCATCCTCCTTCAGCGTAAAATGTGGTATTAGAAACTGCTGATACAGCCGAAATATTTTGTCCTATCTATTTAGACATCCCTATGTTGACCAAATCCCTCCCATTATACTACGAGATTTGCGACATGTTCTTTTCATCGCACAGAGTTGGTGGAGTCAGATTAAAGAACACCTTTGCTTTCTGCTTCAAGTGCGGATTCGACGTCAAGATTAACACACAGGTGCCTGATCAACCTAAGAGATTGAGCACGTCTTCAAACGGAAAAATTCCGTTTTAGCTGTGAATGAAAGTACGTATCATAGTGTACGTGAAAGAGTTACACATGAACGCCAGACTTCACAGATGCTTACATATTCACCGTTGGCCACGCAATTGGATTGCAACACTCTGACCTGGATGCTTTTGCCCCAATCATCGTCTCTGAAACGTAAACTCTCATAAAGCCATTTCCGCAGATGAAAGTTCCCGCATCACCATGAACTACATATTCTCTATCCTTCAATCAATCTGGTTTCGCTTAAACACAGAAGATAGAGCGTTGAACAGGCGGGGTGTGGCATAACGTTCGCCATTTGAGTGGTGCCGAGAACGGAGTTATAATGATTCAATAAGCAAGCTGCAGGCTGGATAAAGCCAAAGCGTACTCAGTCTCGTGCACGTAGATGCAGAACGAATCGAGGCATGACAAATGCAGAGAAAAATCAAGGGAATGAGGACGAACGCACGTGACACCAACGCGTTCACCCTTTAACAATAGCATGTATATATAGAGTCGATGAGGTCAGTGAGGCGTACAGACTATCGTGATTTGGTGCCTGAATGCTCCTTATGGTCGCGGGTGAGAGGCACAAAGGATGGCATACCCAGGAAAGTGTCCGACATTCCTTACAAAAACAGTGCCCTCATTGTCAGAGCAGGGTTAAGGTGCGATGGTAGATAGAATTTCAGCAAGGACAAACGAGAGATACCGTGGTTGTATCGATATCTATTGACAGCGTCTGACTTCCTTTCATACATTAGCTAGGAGACACGGATGAAATAATAATCTCAAAGTTGAAAATAAGTCCGAGTTCCGCGTCTTGAATTGATACTGTACGGCGAACATCTGACTTCAGGAAGAACAAAACTTTTTATGAAAGATCGAATCCCGCATTAGACGTAATTGCTTGCAGCAATTTCTCGCGTAAAACCTTCTCGCTCTTATATCGGGGAAGCTAACAGGAGTTCCCGTTTATCCCTCATGAAAGCGGTAAAACTGTCAGAACACTCACCTTTAATAAGTTCACACATGTGCTTGACGTCGGAAGTCGATTCTGATCAGAGCTAGCATCACGAATTGAGAAGTTTGGTACAAGCTCTTTAAAACCCCTGGAAAACGACGACCCCTTAAAAATGATGAAACACCGAAGCAGAGAGACCTACAAAAGCGGCGGACGACTGCAGCTTGTAACAAAACGCAGGAGAGACATGCGTTGTCCTTGATCAAATGTATTGATAACCTGACCGAGCGTCCGTTAGTTGTCATGTCTTGAACTTTGATGAAAAACTTGCGTTCCAGAACATGACGATGGTTTCTTCGTTGTCATCGTACAATCCTCCGTAATTGGTATGACGCCGCAGGTCTTCAAAGTCGATGGGCTTATTGACACCGCCTAGCAAAATCTGGATCTCCTGCTGATTAAACATGCTATACGTATTCTCAGCGATTCGCCAAAGTTTAAAATGACGATGAAACTCGCCGAATCCACCTCGGCTCGATCATTTCCGATAGGCCATTAAAAAAGGCCTCACTCTGTAACTTGATCTGCTTCGTCAAGCGATAGTGAGAGACGAGTTGAATATAATGGAGGCGGTTTTCTTTCGTGACTGCGACGTTATTCCCATTTGGGATGAGGTCGACGGATCGAGTGACACCGAGTTCTGAATGTCCCACAAGAGGTCAGGATGGAGGATCCCACAGATCAAGAAAGTTCAAACCATCCACAGCTATGGTGAAATTGAGAGCGAGATCTTCAAGGTTCCCAGTATAGTGTTTCAAGAACACAAGGCCATTGTAAAGGTCAGGGTCAAGAGAGGCAAGATCATCCAGAAAGCTTTGCCGTCCAAGCCACTAACGTCATAACTCGGGTATAAATTCATGACTATAGTATGTAGCAATGACTAACCTTGGCCAAAAAGAATCCTGCAAAAGCTACATCAACAAGAATCCCATCATACATAGCCTTCCCAAGGACACGCCCGATGAAATGATACCAATTAAGACTGTGAGCTAAATTAAGATCAGAGTCGAAAGGGCAAGGAACAACCATAACAGAGAACCTACATTCCATTGCATATGTGTGTGGATTTGGGTAGAGTTCATTTTTCTTGTTCGCCAACCATAACCCTCGGTCCGTGTCAAAAACCTCTTTACACAATGACGTGAAGAACTCTTTGAATACACCACCTCCATCAATGCCAGCCCTGCATAAACATTGATACAGAATGCAGAAGAAATTGACAGGTAACGCTTACTCTTCTGCCCCAAACTGATCAATAAGAACTATCTCCAACGGTGCCTTCAAATCGGTCTCAGCCAAACGATCAAACCCGTCTTGCGCAACGCTTCCCCTACGAATCTGTACCCTATGTCGCCCATTACCATGGAAAGGAGACCGACGACCGCGTGACGAGGCACGAGCGGCAGCATCATTGACAACAAAATGGCGGAAGACCGATACACGTACGTCAAACGGGATGGAGAATGGAATGTTGTTCAATACACCAAGACGTGGGGAAAGGTGGGCTAGCTGCCGTTTGGAGTAGCCATTATTTCGAGGGGTAAGCAATCCGGGAAAGTCGGGAACTGCGGAGGACAACTTGCGCTCTTCAAAACTAAAAGAGGGTCAATACAAGATTACCATTGATGATACACATACATAGCTGCCTCAACGAATGATTCAACGTCGATCTGGGACGTAGCCAACCAGTGACCTGCCGGGACGAATGGTTTACGGGAGCTGTGAAATGTTAGACATACTTGGAACTGCAGCATAAACGAAGCTAATAAATGGAAAAAGAAAACAACATGCTCGTGTACCCATAGGGCTAGTAGGTAATCCTCACAAGATAAGAATGGCAGATATGAAACGCGATACTCACTCTCTCGCGTGAATTCCCACTAAGCACTTTGTCACCTTCTCCCTCACGACCTCCCAAGTACACCTCAAATTTCCCTCCCTTTCCAACTCGACGGTCTGCGCCAGTGTTTCTTCATCCTCCCTCCAATATAACACAAATGCCACATTCATTAGCTGCCGACTCCACCCCACCAGCTCATCCAGACTCAGCGGATTCCTTGCAACATGTATTGCCCCTCCGACTTCTGCTGATCCAAGTATCCTTCCTGCCGATCCCGATCCCGCTCCTTCTCCTAAATTCGTACCGAAAAATTCGTCATCTCCCATAGTCATCATTGCTTTTGTATAGAGTTCTACAAGTAGTAAGAAGGGAATCCATATTTCTGCAGCCGACGTTTCGCTGACCAAAGCACCAGCGGAACTGTCACGCCCTACCGGACTGCCGCGCACATAGCCCCGATAAATCTCTCTGACGAGCGATGGTGCAGTGGCGAGTATCCTCGGCGCCACATCAGCGGGCCATATAGTCGAAAGGGTAAAAAGTAATTGAAGGAATGCGGACCGGGAGGTCGGCGAGGATGGGAGGGAGACGAGGGTCGAGAGGTGTGAGGCACTGGGGAGAGAGGCGAGGCGTTTCAGCGTCCTAGTATCCGGAGGGGTAACTACTCGTGTTGAATTAGACGAAAATGACGATACAACAGTGACTCGCGTGCGAGTAGAGTCGGAATCAGAATCAGAATTGTATGGAGAGGCAGATGCAGTCATAGAGAGAAACTTTGGCCGAGGTGGATTGAGAATGTGAGGCGGGAAAGAGTTGAGCAGTCGCGAGAGAAGCGTAAAGTAGACTTTATGTGCTTTGGCGTCTATTAGCTTATATCGTGGTGCCACAAATACCTGAAGGTTTGCGATGAGGTTGAGCTTTTCATCAGGGGTAACCATTTCAATGACGTGATTGACATCTAGAGAAGCCAGTGAGGAAAAGGGGATATGAGCGGAGAGGTCGACGAGCGCAGCAGATGGTATGCGATTCGGGAGTAGGGGTATTGTAAGAATCGATACGAAGATGGCATTAAGAGATGAAATGTATTCTTGAGATTGCGTAGGAAGCGTTGAGAATGGTAATGTGGAAAGCGTAACTAGGAGCGTCAGAGCCGGTGATCTTCGAGCGCCTAGAGGCTGAGGCAAGTTCAATGTCATTTTCTAATGACAAACGAATCTACAACTTACTATTGAGGATATTGAGTTGGAGAGTAAAGGGTATAGATCTCGATGGAGAAGATACATCATGATCTGAGATGAGATGTGTTTACCAACGTCACCAAGTACTGAGGTGGTCGTTGGAGGTGACAATAGCGCGTAAAGAATTTTGAGATGAGATATGGAGCGAGAGTTCCTGATAAAAGGAAGCTGAAGAAATCATTATAGAGGTAAGGAAAACGTACAATGGAGAATTTGCCACTGAACGTAGTAACAGGACCGCTACCTGTTTCGTCAGCACAAGCCAGCTGTCTTGGTTTTCTATTCGTCTAGGAAGGGCGAGAAGAGCATCTTCAGTACGTTAAAAACCATTATACAAACTCTATGAAGGGAGAAAACGCACCAGAGCCACCCGCTTCTATGGCCGAGCTCCACGTCGCGAGTGCTTCCTCATCCTTTTTGCCAATGATGACCAGATATCTTAGCCCATTCATACCACACACATCCTGTTCAAACATACGCCTCATGTCCCGTCTAGCCCGCCGTGCCTCCTGGCTCCCACGCCACCATGCCTGCACCTTTGAAGCGTTCTCGTGCCTCCGTTGTTGTTCTAGACGCTCTGTCCGAAGCGTCCGCGCTTGTCCAAGGAGAGCTGCATTCGATATGGCAGATGAGGCGCCACCAAGATTTATCTTTCGTTTCCTTTCGTCACCAAATGGGGTGAACATAGTCGAAGACGATTGGAAAGACATATGTGCTCTCTGTCAGCCACCATTAGATCTCAGATATGTGACCACGTGATGCGGCTCTTCCCCCC
>QLON01001010.1:0-19044 GCA_003313675.1 Termitomyces heimii
CTAAATTTCTCCAAAGTTCTCTTTAGATATTCCTCCTAGTTAAGTATCATGACCCCTCCCCTCTAAAATCCCCCCCTCTGGGACATCCCCAGAGCCTCATCCAGGGCCCTCTTTTGTCAACTCCACAATGTGCTCCACCCCCACAGCTACTGATGCTGCCATTATATATATTAAAGACTGCTATTAGCCAGCCTCCCCAGAAATCCTGCATTATAGACTCTGGAATTAACTGCCATCAATGATTAGATTATGCAACCCACTTCCAGCCATCATGCATCATACATTATAGCTCCTTCTGCACCAATTGATCACATGCCCCACACATGCAATCCAAGTATACAGTCTCTGCCCACTACTCAATGCCTTCCAAAGCCCATTCCAGACACCCCAGAACCCTGAGACCTGGCCTCATAATACTTATAGCATAGTTCCCCATTGTATTTACTAGTCTTGATATTAACTTGAATTGTTGCATGCTCTCCTACTTGACTAGTATGCACTGACTAGCATGCTTTGACTAGGATGCCTAAATAATCATGTACTCTAAGTTTGGTATGCACTTCATGACTTATAATTTGTTAACCTGGTCTCATCTTAGAACTCCTAGTTCCAACTCGACTACCCCCCAACCCTCAGCCTCTAAAACACTCAAAGCCCTGAATCAAGTTTCCTTCTCTGGGACCACTCCTTATCCACATCTTAAACTCCAGAGTCCTAGCCCTGGAGCTCCAGACACCTGAGTATCTGTAGATCAAGTTTGCCTCATAAGGGCATTGCTTTCCCAGAAAGCTCCTGACTCAGCAGAACCTGACATCAAGTATAATAAGTTGTCAACTCCTGTTTTGCATAATTCTGATGCCTAAGATAAATTTGATGTCACTAAGATCTTTGATTTTATACTTTTTACCTAATTTTTTTCTTAGGTGCACTGCTTTTTTCCTTAATAATAATATGCTAAATATATCATTTGTATATATGTTAGTTATTGTCTTTTTGCCACCTCTGTCTCATGATATTATAGACTGGTCTGCTTCTAATCTTTGGTATCTCAAGCATGCACCACTAATTCTTTGCTTTATTCATTATACTATATAACATTTTGTCTAGAAGTAATACTAAACTCTTCTTACTATTAGTATTTCCCCCACTGCCACCACCACCACCACCTCCATTGCTCCCCCTGACATGCTCACCATTATTAATGTCCATTTTGTTGACCTTACTGAGCTTCACTTCATAATCTTTTGGTTGTTCCATTAATACTAAGACTTGTGTTGATGCATTTAAGTATGTGCTTATATAGTTAATCTGCTAAATTTTATAGTTAAGAACTGCTTCTGTTGCTAAATTTATTCTTAGTGACTCATATTTCATGACTGATGTGTATATTACAAAATAATCCACCTCAAATATTTGTAAGAAGCTCTTTGCAATTAGCCTGACTTTTCAGCTAACTACTTTTCTGTTTGCATCATACTTTAATGCATATATCCAGCAATTCTTCATTATACAAGCACTCTCTGGTCTTTTCACCAGCCTTTATACCTTTCTTTCATGCATTCTTTTAATTTCCTCATTCATCAGTCCCTTTCACAATTCTATGCACTGCATTGCTCCTAAGTATAATTTTAGGACTCACTTCTCATTGAAGTCTGTTGCATGTGTAACTAGCATGCCAGGCATGCTTGCATATATCTTCTTTTTACTTTTCAGCTCTAGGAAATTATCATACTTGTTAGAGTTGGAATTAGGATCTTTAATAACTATTGTAGGCATTGGTTTTATTACAAGCCTTGCTAATTATTGAAGCTTTCTCAGTTCAGAATTAGGTATTAATTGTGTGAGTGTAGTGTTGGCTATCAGTGTAACCTGTACTTTGGTGAGACCTAACAATGATTTTTTGGATTCAGATATATTTCTCACATTCTCTATCATTGCAACCTCAAAGACTTTGTATAAGTCCACTACTAAGTTGTCACAGTCATCTGATAGAGTTTGATGAGGTTGGCTCCCCTCAAATATTGCATTATAGAAACAAAACACTCATCTAGTTAACTAGTCCAGCAGTTGTAGTCTCTCTTGCTAAAGTATCCTATTAATACACACTTCACTAATTGGCCATCTAGCTTGCTTCTGTCAACTTCCTTCAGAATCTTTGCATAGATAGTGCAGCTAAATGGTTATAAGTAAGAAATGTCTGGTTTAATTCTAGTGCATATTTTGTATGGGGTTCTGCCTGGGTGTTTCAAGCTTGGAACCAAATTGAGTATGTATATTGGTGGAGGTGGCCTCACCCCAGTAATATGCTGGTAGGCAGGAGTTAGCTAATATGCTTCATGCTAAGTTGAGTATTGTGCAGTTCTCTTACTCAATGATGCTATTTGTGGCTAGTAATGTCAGGGGACTCTTCATTTCTTCCTTTCCTCACTCCTTATCTCTTCACTCTCCCTTCATTCATTCTCTTATTTTTCTGACATTATTTTATTTTACTGTTTCTATTCTTTCAACACTATCTGTTAGTACTACTCTCAGCCCTTGAGATGCTCTGGTTCTTTAGCTACCATTCAGACAAGTGTGGGCCCTTCAGCACCGCTTCCAGGCTGCTTATATAAGCCGGAGTTTGCCTTTCTGACTTCTAAAGTCCAGAGTTTTTCTGCCTTGTTTGCACAGTTGTTTGGTTAGTCAATTTTCGAGTTTTTAAGGTTTTGTTGTACTGTACAGTTGTTTCCCACGCTTGAGAAGCCCCAGAAGCGTCCAACCTGGCATAGGGAATCCCTAGACTTGTTCTCTTTGGATTTCCCTCTGCCAGGTGAGTAGTTATTATGATATTGTTAGTACATACTCTAATAAACTTTGGATCTCCCTCTGCCAGCTGTGTGACTGAGCCATAGCCTCTAGAGGTCACCCTTACAAGTCAGTGCAATGGTATAGTTTTATGTTTAATACTTCATTTTGCATAGTACATGTTCCATAGCTTATTCTTGAACTTCTTCTTGCCATCTATCTATATGCACTTCACTCTTTTGTCATGCTTCATTTTGATGTGTGCATCAAAGGATTCAACATAAGCCAGTGTGTTTTCCTTCATTTTGTAGGCTAAGTACTAAACTTTGCAATCTACTCCTGTGTGATTCATTGCAACTAACATTAATGTTTTTTTTCCTATTGTTAAGCTATACATGTCAAATGCTACTCTCTTGTATGGCTCAGTCTCTGGTTCCACTATGGCATTAAAGAATTAGCAGGCTTGCTTGCTCATCACACAATCTTTGCACCTCCTTCTTATGGATATATTCATGATGCTCAAACCAGACACTGCCTTGCCATGAATTATCTTGTGGAGAGTGCACTCCCCTACATGATTAAGCCTGTAGTGCCATATCTCCAAATTAGTGGAGTGATTCAGAAAATAGGCTGAAAATACATTTAGGGAAGGTGTGGCAAACTCAACTATAAACATCATGCTAGATATGGAGCAGCACATGAAGAGTTGGCCATCCAGGGCATGTAATGTAGCACCATTCTCATTAATACTAAGTTTTACACCCTTTCAAAACAAGTGAGCCAATCAAAACCAAATTATAGTCAAGATTGAGAGTGTGGAATGCATTGTCAAAGGTAATCTCAATTACCTCTCCACTGAAATTAATCCATTTGTGGACCTTGCCACAGCCATGGACTGCAAATGTGCCCTTTGCCATTGCTTCCATCTTGCAATCATTGTTTAGGGAGTTATATATAATGAAATTCTCCTAGTGGTTGAAGAAATGTCTACAGTGCCAGAGTCTACATATATGATGTGCTCCCCACCTACTGCTACTCCTGCTAAGGTCAAGAAAGCCAGGCACTGGGGCTTGGTGGCATTGTTAGCCAATGTAACCATGGAACTTGCTTGTGGCATCATGGCAGGGACTGTGCTTGTGTTTATAATATTTGGCAGGTTAAAGCTCATGTTTGTCTTATCCTTCCTCAACCAGTCTGTGAATTGACTTTCTATGCTTCTGCCTTTCCAGAAACACTTGTCAATTGTGTGGCCTGTGCAACTGCAGTTTAGGTTTGAGCAGGATGGTTTATCTCTGTTCTGCCTACCCACCTGGGTGGTTAAGGCTTGGATGCTCCTTATTGGTGCAATAGCAGCAGAGCTGTGAAGTAACAGTGCATAGGTTGTTAAGTGCACAATAACACTAGTGGATGACTTCTTAGACAGGAGGGAACCCATGACTGGGGCCCAGGAGCTGGGCATAAATTTTATAATGTAGGCCTGGAACCATCTGTCATCAATCCCAGCACTTTGGTCATTTGCTTTAGCCCATGCAGTTTTCACCACTCTGAAGTGAACCTTGATATTTACTCTGTTAATATACTTTAGGGAGCTTAACTCCTCTTCTATGTATAGGAGTCCCAGGTCAGACTTTATGTTATATAGTGCAGTCAATGAGGCCCAGGCATCTGCAGCTGTGCTATCCATCTTCATGCCCATGCCAATAGAGTTCACAATATTCAGGGTGATTATACTCCTTGCATACACATTGTGCTAACACCACTCATTGCTACCATGTCATCAAGGTCACCAGAGCAGCAATTAATGAGCCTGCAACCTCCTCCATGTCACTGTTGCACTTAGTTATGGTCATGCCGGAAACTTATTATCACCTGTGAAGTAGTCAAGCAGGCTGCTTCAGTCATCATGACCTTGATGGTCAACCAATTTAAGCTGCCAAATTGCTCCTCTGTGGGTAGCAGGAAGAGGGATGGATTCTAAGTCATGTCAGGGGTCTGGCAGAATCTGGGTCTGGGTCAGGTGAGTCAAGGAGGTCATCTGGGTCAGTAAAAAAAAAGAATTCTGAGTCATTTCACACTAAGTGCCATGGAGCCAATAACCTGTTAGATATAAAATACTCAGTCTTTGTATCACAATGACTATATTCTAGTATACCTGTTAGATACAAAATACTATATAATTATATCCGAGACATACCTCAGTCCTTGTATCACAACGACTGAGGATGTCCGGTGTTCCGTTCCGATCCGTATGTCCCAACTGTACAGTCTCCCATTTCCATCTGCGGCAGCGGCGTTGATCACGTGTATGCGGCGCGTGCTGCGATCCCCGCTTCCAACACACCTTGACCTACGATGAGGGTTCGTCTGTCAGTGCGGGGTGAGAGGTCAGAAAGTGATTTAAAGCTAATGATAATCCGCTGATACGGCAGCCTAGAAGATTGGAATGCTGAACTCCCGCCGTTCACTGAACATTCTTGGTTACCAATATGCTTGTATATGACATATCAGACTGGATGAGCGTACGCCAAAACGTCTCTGCAAAATAGATCCGTGGGCCAGCGGTGAGCCAAAACAGCAACACTCCGCTGACCATCGGCTGCTTCAGATTTCCAACGCCTTTCAGAAAGGGGAGTGTCGACGGAATGCATTGGAAACGTGTCTTGGAATGATAGAAAGGTGGCTTTTTACCTTTAGTACTGAAAAGCAAATGACCCTTAACGGTACTCGAATGAGTGGCCTCATGATTTATGATAGTCTGTACTAACCCCTTGAGTCACGGAAAACATATCATTAACACAGGTACAAGACGACTCATTGAACCGTCATCACCAGCCATGCAGAACAATCAGAATTCTGAGGAGGCCGGAATCGAAGACGATAAAATGGTGAGAACTTGTAACTACAAATCGTCGGCAAGTCGTTAAGTCGTGACACGTCATTATGAATGATACACTACGAAGCGATGGTGAACCTGTGACACATTTGTGAGCGTTACGGTTTACACGACAACGATAACATTACTCACGCATCAGACCTCCAGTCCTCACCCATCGCTGCAAGATGCCCCTTCTCCTGTGTTCTGTTCACCCACCCTGCAGGATGTCCTTCATTCACAAGTAGAGACTGCCTCTTGTCGGCCACGACTTTGAACTGTGACTGCGTACCCGTCGTACCAGCCGTTGTCGAACTTGGACGTTCGTCTTTCTTCGACTTAAACAACTGCGACAGTATTAATATCAATACGGGAACAGAAGGAAGTGTGTGACACCCACGTCCTTCAAAGCCTGGCCTCTCCCTTCTTCCTCTGTCTTGGCGCTCTCCATCCTGTCCCGAACAGCAACGAGCTGTCCATCGACATACTCCAATCCCGTCGTGATCGCGTCCTGCATCGCCTTCTGTATTTGTCTCTTTATCAACCCCGTAGCGAGCGGCTTAAGAGTCTTATATAGCAAATCATGCTTCGAATCCCTTATGCTGAACTTGAGGGAATCGACTTTGACGTGGACGCTGTGGACCTTGAAGACGGATGACCGATCTTTGCCAGCTGATACAAGAACCACAGTTGCCTGTTGTTGTTCTTATCAGTCTTTGTGAAACGCGCATGTCAAAAAAGGGATGCTTACTGTCAATCCTTCCCCAGGAACCAGAACATCCGCTAGGCCGGAGTCCCGCATCTTCGGCATCCCCGTCTTCTTCCTATAATAAAAGGCAACATCCCTCATGTCTGCCTGCATCTGTCCGAATGTCAAAGTAAACCTGTGCCTCGATTCATCTGCTATCGAGGCGTAGGGCGAAAACCGCAGAAAGTTGTGCGCTTCGAGAGATATGACATTTGGAAAAAGGTTGCGCCCGGATAGGGTAAGGTTCTCGACGACGAGGTCCAGTGATTCGTCGGTGTACTCGATGCGAGGGATCGGGATATAACCGACCTATAATGTCTTGAGAGTGAAGGCAGGAAGTTAAACGAAGTCGCAGACCTTATCAATGATTTGAGGGAGTATGACATGCCGTACATCATTCCACAAGTCCTTCTTGAATTTCAGGCTCCCTTCGCTATCGAACAATAGATCATGCGTCAGACGCGCCCAATCCTCTCCAAATTGCTTGTTAAGCTGTAAAAATCCATTCAACGCGTAGATATTGCGGTGGATGAGGCTGACGCACCGGATCTTCTCCCATTGCCTTAAACCAACTGCCGGTGCTGCTAAATAGTCTATCAAAATGTCCTTTATACTTGCCATCGTAGAAATTCCGTCCACTCTCGCGCAACTCGATAGCGCGATCGTTACACACGGGGTCAAGAACGTATCCAGGCTCTAGAAGGACCTGTGGAGAGTGATTCCAGCGATTGAAGCAGAAATTCCACAAACGAAACTGGCCTGATGTAAATACGTATCCACCTCCTTAAACCAACCGCGCAGCTCCTTGTCTCTCTCCGCATCATCCCTCAGCACATTGAAGGCATCAACAATCGGCTCCATGCTCTGGTTATCGGCGAAACGCTCGAGAAGAGTACGTATCTCGCGAATAGACCGCTTCAGACTCTTGTCCTGTGCACGCATCAATCAGTATGTGAATAGGCTTGTAATGTATACGCAAATAGACATGTCTCGCAAAAATTGGTGGACAAAAGACGGAAAGACACACACCTCGCCGGCGGCTTGAACATCCTTTCTGTGTTCCTTCGCTTTCTTGCGTCCACGAGTCGCGTACTCTCCTATATATGCAAGAAGCCAACGAATGGATTCTTGATAGTCGTCGTGCTTTTGGCACTCGATAATCACCTATGAGAATGACGTTGACAGGATCTGCAGAACCATAAAACAGTAAATTGAACCTTCTTGCTGCGATAAATAAATTGTTCCCGCCGCTCGGGCGGGAAATATTCTTCAGATAAAAATTTTTTTCCCCTCTCCATCCTATCTCGATGTTCAGATGGTACGCGGTCTGCAAAAGTATCCTAGAACCGCGTAATTAGCTCTGAAAAGAAAGCTATGCGGAACTAATGTGATACACACCCGTACGCCCCTGACTCGATCCATGAAGCCTTTCCTAGTGTCGGTAGCTTCGCCATGCACACTCTCGCCTACTTCTTTGGATCCCTCGAAACGATCATCACCCAAAATTCCCCTGGCGGAACTTTCGAGTGTATCTGTATCCGTAGTGTCGATTCCCGCACTCATAGAATGTTTAGCATCAGACATAACAGCATCTCTTGTCTGATGCCGATTGGATCCCCCTCCGACGGCACCCTTAGCGCCCTCTTTTGCTCTTTCCTTCTCATCGTGCAACGTCTCCCTCACCTCTTCAAACCCTTTCTCCTCCCCTTTCGCGCCTCTAACCCTGCTTTCACCACTTCCCTCCATGATTCTCGTATCGGTCCCAGGCACTCTTGCTTCCATAACCGGCGTTTCATCATGACCAACGGGTCGTCCGCCTTCGGTGATAAACTGATTTTCAGGTCCAGGCTCGTTGACGTGCGCGAGTTGTTCACGAGTTGGGCCAATGTGGGAAGAGGCTTTTTGTAGAGAAGTAGAGAGGAGGTCGCGCCCGATGAGGGAAAAGTCAAATAACAGTTTCCGAACCTCTGAATTTGTCAGAACAAGTGAAAGAAGCGTGCGGAGGTGGCGAATGGCTGAATGAATGTACATTAGACTGCATAAAACTGGCTTGATTTATTACTGCGTACCTTGCTGGCTCTCCGCGTCCTGCTTTTCTCCTTCTTCATTTTTCGCAGAGCTTACGCCTTCCTTCGTCGGCTTGAATTCTTTTTCAACGTCTATATCTCTCGTATGCCATAAAAACTGTTGAAAGAGTTCATCTCGATTCTTCTCATGTACCATCGTCCTCATAGTCTTAATGATTTCCTGTACGTCATGAACAAGTTTCTTGCCGTCACTCGAGAGCTTGTCTGTCGTCACAGGTGAGTGGTCGAGTATATATTGGAGAGTTTGATCAATTTGTTTGTTCGTTGGTAGTCTACCGAGGCGGAAGGCCTCAATGACGCCATAAAACCTCAACTTGACTGCATATCAATGTTCCTTCGAAGACAGATAAGGATGAAAACAAATACCTTGCGATCTACATCAGCGTCCTTGGCCTTGCGGTTGACGGGGTCGACGACGGATCCAGATGCGGGATGGCTGCTTATGTCTTTTGTGGCGGGTGGCAGCGACATCGAGGGCGTTTAAACGACATTGAGTGGCGAACAGGAGCTTATATTGGCGGGAATGTCTATGATGCTCACCCTACGTCATACATTTCGTATGCTATTTTTGGATCGTGGTCTCCCTGTATCAGGAACTAGTAACTGGTTTTCTTCTATTTCACTTCTTCAGAAAACAGAGTTGGAACTTGAAGGATTGACGTGCTTATGGAAGGAGGAATAGGCATGTATTTTGACGCGTGACATCTGGTGTGACGTGAGCTGAACCTCGCCAACGCGTACAAATTCAGCAGCTCGCTAGATTTATCGTTTTGCGATCGCCACTCGCCCCATAACGAGACATCGTGTGTGATATCGAAACGAATCACATAGTGTATTAATGGAACGAATACTTGTGAGTTCTATTCTGAGTTGGCACATCCAAACGTCGATTTGACTTATTGCAATGAACAATATGTGCAAGAGAGCGAAGACATTATTACCGTCCAGTTTACAACTTGTGATCATGGCAACTTTGAAGGCTCTGACACTTTAGAAGCGTCCTATATCGGGCATACTGGAGGATGAGGGTTGCTATCTGCCTGAGGTGGGCAACCCTTCGTAGGCCCTCCTCCTGCACCTGTTCCAGGATCCTGCAAACAGAGGACTCCAGTAATTAATTTTCCACGTTTTCAAGAGAACTAACTCACGTAGAAACATGCCTGAGTTGTACCGGCGTCATAACTACACAGATTGGTACAATTGTGATCAATGCCAGCATGGATAATCATCTCCATTAGAAGAACACACTAGCAGAAGATCGCATAGGGAGTGACTTGCTGCCGGTCTAGAAGGAGTCCACTGGGGCCTACAGGAGGGCAGAAAAACAACTAGAAATTGCGTCAATTCGGATTCACTCAACAGCTATCTCGACGACATACTCCTGTGGGAGGGATGGATGTTTGAGCCAGCGCCTGAGGGGCAACATAAGCGAAAAGCGCTACGATTAACTGCGGGAAATGCATAACGGCCAGGCCTAGCTAAGTTACCAAGCAGTTTAAATATCAAATGGGATAGCTGACAGTTGTCAGGGTACATAGTGACAGTTATTCCATGTTCGACTGGACTTGTAACCCTGTGCCACTTGCGGGGACATTTTCCCGAGACCCTGGGTAATTCATTAAATGACAATATGACATCTCGCGCATCCTGTTTTCGTGCGGCTTACCTTTGACTTGCTAACCATCGTGGTATTGGAAAGTTATTGACCAGCATAGACAAAAAATGAACATTGGGACCGGACAAAAGACGGGCAAATTGACAATGACCACCAACTTCGATGGCAGTTTTACACGTCGCGTGTCTGTGTGCCATAACACTCATTTACTGACCTGACAGATTCAGACGTGTGATTGCAGTCCAATGTTGTATATATAGTCACTATTTGACGTCGCGTATCTTGGGGTGATGATTACCTGAATCGAGACAAAATGGTGCCAATACTGATTTCGAAGGCCCGAAGGGGCCAGGGCTTAACAAGACATGGAGCCAAGCCTGGAGCTGTGGGGCGGGCTGTGCCTAGGCCTGGCCAGGCTGGAGCCCACAATGATAACTTATATCATAGTCATCAACACCTAGCATCTTCTCTTCATTCACGTCTTCACCATTTTTGCTGACAAGCATGTCCCAGCGCTCCTCATCGTCTACCAAGATCCGTACAGTGGACCTCTCATCTCCTTAGTCAAACTCTCATCCAGTCGAGATGGGTAGTTTCAGCTGTTCTTTTCGGGGGGTTTGGCCTTTTCAAGTACTTCCTTGTGGCTAGCTTGATGGGAAGATAGTTCAATATCACTGACGTTGTCAGGATCAGCAAGTTTTTGCGATAGATGGCAGAGTGATTGCTACGAGCAACGCTGGCACCATTCGCGCCCGTGACGTTAAGTGGAGTTGATAAGGTTGACAGGTGTGGTTTTGTTGATTCTGGAGGCTGGGATTGTAAAGGTTAGTAAAACTTTCGTAATCCCATCGCGAAAGAGTCCTGGGTTTCGAGTCGCCATACCTGTGTCCTTGTTTCAAGCACTTGTCATCATACGTTACAGTAGTAATCCAAGGACTATCCAACAGGCAGGTCAGATTACCTGAGACAGACTCGCGATTTCCTTCGCTAATGCAGCATGAGCAGTTTCGGACCAAGATCACATTCACCCTACCTTCGACGAGCCAGGAAGAAAGACATTTGATACATACCTCACTAAATTTATCAGGTATCAGTGAAAACGTAGAGTGACCTCACGCAGCTTCCAATTAATATGACGAAGTGCGGCAACGGTATTGACATCTTAGTGAAACCATGAGGTCAGAAGTTGTGCGGACAAGTAATATGTGTATGATTTAGGTCGTGATTCACGCAAAACTATTATTCATTCTGGAGACACTTGAAGTCTCGCGTGTGATTTCGAAGCCGCTGAATACTTACTTGTTCTCGCACAAATAAGAAATATGAGGTAGAACAATTGCATAGGTCCAAAGAAAAAAGTTCTCATTAAAAAGGGAAAAGAAGGATATACGACCCACAACCCATGGTTGCTTGGGGACTGGTGGTAACGCAACTTTCACGTGCACTCTTTGGCTTGAACCGTCACATGGTCTGACCCTTCTGCCTGTAGTTGATTCAGGTGAACCTCCTTGTACAGGAGCACCTGCGCAGCTCTCAAATTACTTTTATCGCTGCGTGCAGGATTATCAGAATTAAAGTTGCATAGAATTAGAGTCGGAGTAACGTTGGAGGCCACACGCTTTTATTCGACATGAAAGGTATTCAAGAGAATTAAAACAAATCTATCGCAGATAATAATCGATTCATCTTTCCTTTTGTAGTCTGCTCAGGCCCATCTGTTCAACGTCCAAACTTCGCCTCGTGGCAACAACAGCCTTCTTGACAACTTTTGAATCCTTGTTTTCGGCGTTAGGTATGCACTCTGACTCGTGCCAAAACAGCCCTCGACTCTTTTGCTTTTTCTTCTACCACTCTCCCGAACGATCTACAATCGCAACGTCATTAAATCAACCGTTACCGGTGGCATTCTGTTCCCTACAAAAGGTGCTACCTCTTCTGGCTAACTTCTTCGGTTCACCTCTCTATCACCTTTCCGCCTGGATAGAGGTTTCCCGCGCTTTTGTATATCTGCATTGATGACGGAGTATCACAACTCCCCCGGAGCGATTCAACGTCATCTGGAGACACAAGAGCGCATAGGACGGTGGGTCAGACAAACAGAAGCACATCGACCTGAGTTTAACACTGGCGAATCTCGCGAACGTTCTTCTCAACGCTTCGCTCAACGACGGAACAGTCATGGCACTCATAGGCGCCGTCGCAGCCGCAGAAGTTCTACGTCTTCCTCCTCATCGTTCTCAGTGATAGTATATACCCCGGTACCTGGACCGATGCCTTGGCCGCCATCACAGAATCCATACATGGTTCATTCGCAACGACCTTCACGTTCGCGGGGTCAATCTTTGCACTGCCCTCCGGTGTATCCAACTCCTCGACCTAATTCTCGACCTAATTCCCGACCTAATTCTCGACCGAACTCCCGGCCCACCTCTAGGTTGGGCTCCCGACCCGCCCAACAATACCCGCATCCTTACGGCGCAACAGCGTTCCCCAGTCCTTATGTCTCTCCATGGGCTGGTGGACCCTCTGCAGGCGTAAGCAAATTGACATCTGTTTCTGTACCAACAAACTGATACCTTGTTTCGTAATTCATAAAGTACCCATCACACTTCCAGCCCAACGCCGGCTACGTACACCAGGGAATGTCGTACAATCGAAGGCCGAGACCTGATCTTCCGCAAATGGCGCCGCCTGTTGCGTACCAGTACCACGGTGCCCCTCAAGCACGGCCCTTTGGTCCTCCCACATACCCGCTCATGCAGCAACAGTTTCCGCAGAGACCGGTCTTTTATCGACGTGTTTTTTGACTTTCAATATCAGTAGGCTGAACAGAACCGGTAAAGTCTTATGAGTTCTTATGTGAGCATCGATCACAAGATGAAGTTTAACGTGAAAGACTCGAGGTGATATGCACATTGACATGATGGACACTGGATTTTTTCCCCTTTTTTCATCTATTTTGGACGTTTTTACCTGCAGGATGCCATGGACTCGTCATTGTACAATTGGAATTTGTTGAAACAAAACTATTCAATCCACTTACACAGATCGTTACCATTATAAGGATAGCTGTAACCTGATCAACTCTAAAGCATATTTACTGAATTGTATTACGTACTGTGTTGAAATCAACGGAGAGCATTGGAGGGTGAGATGTAGCGGTGCTCATGCAGTCAACCTGCATTTCTTATGGATCAAGTGAATCTTGTATGAGCAATCCATCACTGATGCCTTAGATGATAGATGTTTTATTTGCGTGCGTATCGACAAACATCGAAACCAGTAGAACAATTTTTGATCGCTGTCTGATACGAGATCACCGTCCACAGCCACGTTGGAGACATGGGATGGAACACCTCACCTATGCTTTACCCCGATTGATTTCCCATCCACCCACTCAACGAGTAACGGGCTGGCTCCTGTTTCTTGTCTACATCTTCAATTTCAAGTCCTCTTTCCTGTTCTCATCTCCCGGAAGTAGCGCTGGCCGCTTATTTTCACTGACCCCCAGGCCCACCTTTCGTCTCTGGCAGCACAAATGCAATGTCTTCTTTTGTGAGTGTGATGACTCATGTTCTGCCCTCAACGCTAAGGCATCGTATATTGTATCCGCAAGTATCGTCCTATTATCTCTCCCGGCTATCTGTTCGGCTGTGACGCTCAAGGCTCAACGGACCGTAAGCGTGTCGGTGCCTACAAACGTAATTTGGATACTGGAAAAGGGAGATCCGGCACTCTTCGATTTGCGATTTATTCATCAAGAAAACGATGTGGGGTTTGCAGCAACTATCAACGCTACCAGCGGAGAACGGGGAGTAGTACCTGTGACCTTTAAAACTCTAGGGTGCGTGGAGCATTTTTAAGAAGAGGAAGCAGGCTGATTGAGGTCTACATATAATAGACAGTTCGTGCTGGTCGCAGTGGATTTCGGGTGATTACTTTCTTCTCGTTTGACTCTTGCTGAGCTTAAGATGGTTCGCGAAAAAGTAACGGTGACAAACACATTGGTACGAGCAACGTAATTTCCGTCAATCCTAGTACACCTGTGCCAGAGGCCAGCAGTACAATTTCACAGTGAGGTTTCCTGTGTCGCTGTCGGAACGGATGAAATTGATTTATCTCTCAGGTCGAGTCCAATGACCCCTGCCGTCACGGTCACCACAACCACTATCATATCTTCCTCGTAAGTATCCAGAATCACCACAAATTACGTCTTTCTTATTTAAAGTAGCATAGGTAGTTCTTCGTGAGTAATATGTCCTGTCCTCCGAGCACCCCTTGACGCATTACCACAGAACTTCCGCAATTGCGGGAGCGAATATAACGCCATCCGGTGCCTCAGTCTCCCGGGTAAATACAACGGCAATTGTCGGTGGCATCCTGGGTGGCATCATCCTAATTCTCGTCCTTGCTCTTATTTTTGTTTTCCTGAACCGCAAGGAAACAAAGAATAGGAAGCGTCTAACGTTCAAGCGAGATTTGATGGTGCAGAACGTGCATCAGCCGCGCATAGCGACAGATATCGAGGAAGGCCGTGATACCAGCACCAGCACCAGCCCCGTCCTGCCGCCTCTCAGCTTCCCGCTGCCTCTCACCGCCCCCACTCAAGGACCCACGCGATCGCAGTTCCGCGCGTCGCTTCTACACATCCAAGTACCCACACATCCGCCAACGCATCGCCAGGTGCAACTTGGCACGCGAATTGTTCAGCTCGAGAACCAGATATCAAGCGTCAGGAGGCAGAATCGTGGTCAGGAGGGAATGGAATTGGTGCTTGAGCACATAATTAAGCAGGTTGAGTGGTTGAGAGCGGAGAGGGATTCGCCGTGGGCACGCTGTGAGACCGACGTTCCTCACCCCCTGCTCGAACAATATATGCACTGAATCGCCTGAGACCTTCGACACGCGTGTAACTCTCAGATTTACTTACACTACGTATTGGTTGTGAAGGGAGACGTCGATCAAGGTCCAATTCTGTTCGGATGGATCGGCTCTACTTGGGCCCGGCCGACACAAATTTTGACAAGGATTATATTTCGGTCGTTCTGGTCGTGAGTTTCCCGATGTCTGCCGACAATGGCTTTTCGCGTAAAGTCCTGGTTGAATCAGGTCCAGGCTCTTGGGTGTTGCATCTTGTGTGGTCCGGGAATCCCCAGTGAGACTGGATGTTTCGGCAATTCAAATGCCATGGTTAGTTCGATCCTTGGCGAGGCTTGGCGAAAGGCTTCAAATGTTGCTCAACAGAACTAATAATATCCATCCCACTCGATGGCCCAGATTTTGAGAAGTCACTAAACTGTATTGTCAGGCTCACGAGCCTCTTTTCGAGAAAAGTGAAGAACGACTTCTTGTAGGACATGAGATCAAAATTTTGGGCTAATCAGATTAGGTCCAGAACTCTTTATCAGATAAGGGACAAGCGAGCTTTATCAGATGATCGTTCGACATTGATGGCAACTAGCCTTCCTCCGCTTATAAGTACAGAAAATAAAAATGGATTTCTCCCGCCCACCCCGTTCGTTCCTCAGCAATGGCCGCTTCTATTGAAGACAGTAAAAGCCCCTCCCCATCGACCCCTGCCACGGAGGACACCACTGTTGCCTATGAAGGCGTCAAAACAGTCGAGGCGACCCACAAGGTGTACGGAAAGTACTCCAAGTGGTTCTTGTTTATTGGGTATGCTTCCTGCTTGCGTTAAACACGTCAGAGGGCTCACCGTAGGATCATCTAGCCTCGGTCTCGCTGCGTATATCTACTCCTTGGATGGCTCGACTACGTACACGTACCTGAGCTACGCCGCGTCAGCATTTGAGGACCATACTCTTATCAGCACAATTCAGGTCGCCCAGTCAATCATCAGTATGCCTTCCCACTGATACCTGCGTTCAATGTTAATTTCCTATTATAGTTGCCGTCGGTAAACCCGTAATCGCGAAGGTTGCTGACGTCACCTCCCGTGGTCTTGCTTATACTGTCGTCTGTAAGTTCGCCGTGACTCTCGCCATCAGTCTTATTCTTACTTATTCATAGTGATTTTTCATGTCGTCGGTATGTAATTGGTACAGTTAAACGAATACAGTTACCGAACTGGAATTACTATAGGTTACATCGTCATCGCTTCCTCGAAGAACATTCAAACCGTCGCCGGCGGGATCATTCTATATGCAATGTAAGCTCTCCTTCATCCTCTTTCTTACTTTTGCTGACAATGGTGCTCGTCCAGCGGTTACACGTATGTCGTATCTCAAAGTCATCCTTTTCCCCCAGTTAATCATTCATTACTACAGTGGTCTTCAGCTACTAACTCAGATTATCATCGCGGACATCACCACCCTTAAGTGGCGTGGTTTGGTCTCTTCGCTGATCTCTATGCCGTTTATCATCAACGCATTCATCGGTGCCAATGTCTCTGCAGATGTCATCAAGCATGCTGGTTGGCGTTGGGGATGTACGTGAACTCTTGTTTCATTATCCGTTTGTTTGACAGCTGATTTGGACTACCCAGACGGCATGTTCGCCATCCTTATTCCTGTTTCGCTTATTCCGCTCATCATTACCCTTCTCTGGGCTGAGAACAAAGCGAAGAAGCTCGGTATCACGCCTAAACAGTACAGGACTGCCAATGGCCTCTTTGAGCAGGTCATGGACGGAGCAAACAGACTGGACTTTCCCGGACTTGTGCTCATCGGAACTTGCGTGGCTCTCATCCTCCTACCGTTGACGCTGTCCAGTACGGCCAAGGGTGGGTGGAATAATCGTAAGTTCCCAACTATATAAGATACCAGAGACACAGGCTCACAAGAATAACTAGCTTCTATGATCGCCATGATCGTCATCGGCTGTGTTCTGATCCCCTTCATTGGCCTTTACGAGTTCAAGTTCGCCAAATACCCCGTCATACCCCGTCGCTTTGCCTTGAATAGGAGCATCGTTATTTCGTCTATCATTGGCGCTCTTGACTTCGTACGTGACCTGTACTTCATCTTCGGTTGAGGTTGACAAAGGTCCTTGGTTTCAGATTTCTTTCTACCTCTCTTTCACCTACCTCTACTCATACATACTGATTGTCAAGCCATGGTATGTCATTTCAGCATTATGTAGCGTCCTGCCTAACATCCCAGCAGGAGTCTTGTTAATACCACATACTTCACACAGACTCAAACTGTCGCCCTAACCGTTTTTGGTATCGTTGCCGGTATATCCATGCGCTTCATGCGTCGGGCAAAGGTATTTCATCCCGATCAACCATCTTCGCGTCTGCTCAAGCATTTCTCCAGTGGCTCCTCGTCGTCGGTCTCGGAATCCGCATACTCGGTGTCGGACTCATGATCCACTCCCGTGGTGCAGACGGCTCAGACGCAGAGCTTGTTTGGACACAATTACTCCAGGGTATTGGTGGAGGCTTCGCTGCTGTTGCTTCCCAAGTCACTGCTCAGGCGGCGGTGCCTCACGCCGATGTCGCGATGTGCACTGCTGTTGTTCTCCTCATCACCGAGATTGGTGGAGCCATCGGTAGCGGCATTGGTGCGTTTGCGCTTCGTCTTCGTTTGTTGCGACTCTATACTAACGTCTTGTCTGCTCCTATAGCCGGAGCTATATGGTCAAATATCATGCCTGGAAAGCTGGCGCAGCACCTTCCCTTCGTCAGCGAGGAGGACCGTGCAGCGCTCTTCGGCTCAATCACCACAGTGTTGGCGTATGATCGTGGTACACCTATCCGCGAGGGTGTCATAGCTGGTGAGTCTGCTGCTCTTGCCTGCCTGCATTTCAGGTTACCGATAAAACCGTGCAGCTTACAGTGACGTGATGAAGATCATGATTATCGTCGCGACCGTTGTCGCTGTTGTACCCTTTGCCCTTTCTTTCCTGATGCCTAACTGGTATCTCGGAGACAAACAAAACGCCGTGGAAGAGGTTGGCCTGGCTGGCGAACGTGTAGTTGACCCCGCGCCTGCCGACCACGAGAGGCAATGATTCTATGATAAAAGGCCCAAGGGCCCTACGATACTGTGACGACTACAACGTCTAGTTCAGCTCACAACATCTTGATTAACATTTATTCCCACACCTCTACTAGTATAGATTTTTCCACTCCGGTAATGATGTTTCCTAACTTTCTGATGTTTCTATTTTTTGCGACACCCTGACACATGTGGAAGATCACTGCATACATTGTTGTACAACTTTCCTAGAATAATGAATTTATCAAATAAATATCTTGAGCTGCGAAGAATATTTGGTTTAAGGGAAAGTATGTAAGACCCAATCAAGTGGGGGTGTGCTGTCTGTCCCATCGTATTGTTATCATAACGGTCATCGAAGCGTAGCGGTGATGGGGAAGTAACGCGAGAAGCTGAGGAGAATGATAGACGACGAAGTTCAAGAATGTTCAGACCTATTTAGCTCAGGTGCCAATTGTGTGACAAAGAGTGATTTTTACTACAGAACAATATTCATAGTCAACAAGGCTGTTATTTACTAATCGGGACAGTGTTAATGATGTATTTGCGTAATGTGAGGGCGCGACTAATGTAGGCAGAACTCGAGCTCTGTACACAGAAGGGCGTTCTGGGGACTGAATGTTAAAAAACAGACCAGTGGACCAACTTAGAACCATATAAGGTTATTCTGTTGGAATATCAAGCGCTCTACCACTGCTGGTAGTGGAAGCTGTTTTCTTTGGAAAAATTAAAAAAGAAACATGTTATGCAACTTCCATGACATATTTCCTTGAGAAATACATAAGCATTTTCTGAGTGTAAAAGTTAAGAAAAACTTCACCTATTTCTTGACTGTTTCTTATTATAAAATAACATCTTTTTACCATCTTTTTGCTAGTGTAAACACACTAGAAATGTTTATAATTGCTCTTTCTATGTTTTCCAAAGATATAGAAATCATACTTCTCATAGAACTCAGCTTAGAAGAATTTAATCTC